>PYSQ01000559.1:7410-18786 GCA_003049435.1 Nakataea oryzae | reverse complement strand
CCCCAGCAGCGCAGCCAGGCCATGCCCGAACCACAGCATGCACAACTGGCAGCGCAGAGCCGCCACTCAGGGTCGCTGGACGCGCCGAGTCAGCATGGCTACCTACATAGGCACCTACCCACTACCCACCTACCTGCCCACCTACCCTACCTACATGGACCTGTGTGCAGGCAAGCTTGCGTCTGGCGCCAATGGCCTCGTTTGCACCAGCCCGATGCAGAACGAACCAACCAGGTGTCCAATCTGCCCGGGCCACATCGCTGCTGGCCGTCGGGAGACATCAGGTATCAATTGCCGGCTTTGCTGTTTAAGCCCAAGCTTTAGGGCGTGGTGGCCCGGCACGGCATCCTTGGTCCCCTCCCATTGCCATAAGATTACATACCCATGCAGCCGCAGACGTAGCCTGCCTCCCGCCGTGTCCTTGCAATCCCCACCTTGCGCACAGCGGTACCCTCCACTCTCGTTTGCGGCCATGGCGACCAGGCCTCGCGGGCCTGGACCGCGGCAGGTCTCCCAGGGTGACTGTTCCCCGCAGGTGTTTGCTGGCACGCGGTGACGTTATGGATCCGTCGCTTGCACAACGCTACGCAACCAAGGGTCACAGCCATGTCGCAGCACGCCGCAGGCGCTTGACACTGAATACGCGAGCATGGCAGATTGCCACCCAACTACTGTATCTTGCTTGTCACAACGCGCCGAGTCCCCCCAACACTGGCCGCCCATCGACAAGCTCACTTTCGGCGTCGGGGTATGGACGCATCGCGACGCAGCAGCCTCGAGGAGAAGGGCGTCGTGCACCAAGTGGCCGAGCACAACCCCCAGCCATGCCGGGTAATTATCAGGACTCGGGTCACCAACATCGGCGGCCCGCCAGCGGATAGGGTCCGCAACTTGGGCCAGATATTTTGCTCGCACGTGCTCGGCAGACAGCTAAGGCACCGACCCGACGACGAGCACGCCCACGATGGGGAGCCTTTCGATGCCATACACTTCCTTCCGCTGTGCGATTCTCCCCATCCGGTCCACGCCTGGTTCATGTACGACCTCGACTTCGACGGTCGCTCGTCGGCGGCACAGGACCTTGCCCAGATCCCGCACGAGGTATATCTGGGCTCGTTAATCGACGGCCGATGGTATGGCATCAGACCTACACTCCATCCCGTGCAACAATACGAGATGCTCTGCCGTTGCGAACATGGCCTCTGACGCTGCGAAGGATATTCACTCGGCGACGTATCTGGTCGGAAGAGGCGAGACAGCGCTCCTCAATCTATCCATGGGGAGGCCCGGCCAGGGGCGCCACGCCCGGCAGAAGCACCGAGACTTCTGGCATGGATTGCCTATAAACCGTTCTCATTGATCTATCTGCTCGGTTCGGCGCAAAATCACCCGTGGCCAGCACTGCTAACGGTGGATGGGTCCCGCGCACCTGATCAAGCCTTGAAGGGCTCATCAGCGAAACTGGTTTGTTTCAGTCCGCACAAGTTAGTTATCAGAACAGACGTCATCCCCATGGTTCGGGATCGCACGTTAACCCGAGCAGGGGAGGGGTCTAAGAAATATGTAATCCGAAAGAGCAAAACAGCAGCGCTTACAAAGTGTTGCCGACGCCATCATCACAGACCTTGCGGCCCTGGACAACAACGCACTGGGCCCCAGGCGTCACGATACGACCGCCCGCGAACTTCTCGGCATCGTTGGTGATGGTTCCGTCCGGAGCGCTGGCCTTTGGCCTGCTCTTGCCCTTGTTCCTTTGCTGCGGAAGCGCCAGGGCCGTCGCCGCTATGAGGACGGTAAGGATCGAAGTCAGCTGCATTCTTGCGAGAGGCTGGTTGGGTTGGTTGGATTGGTTGGATTTTATGTATGGACGGCTCTAGTGGAACGGTTTCAGGGGAGGCAAAAATGAGTGGTCCGGCCACAGCAACAAAACAAAGCTGAAGAAATGAAGATACTCCGGTATGGATACAAGAGAAGTGAAGAGAAAGATTGTTCTGGCAGTTACCTTGATGAGCGTCCAAACTCCGCTGCTTATGTTCACCATGCGACGGCCCAGGCTTGTGACGCACAGGGACATGTCCATGTCACCCCCGCGGGCCAATGCATTCAGGGGTTGTTTGAAGTTTCTATAATGGATCCGTAATCTCGGCAGGATCCATGACGATGGTACCACTCGGGACGGCGGTCCATCCAATGCATCATTAGATCTTGATTAGGGGTACACCGTGATCCAGGATGCGATCCACGGGTGCCTTGTTAGAAGACGACAACTAGCTACTTGCTGGTACAAGGAGGTTGCAAAGGCGAGTCCATACAGGCAGATAAAGATAGATAGGTTGCGCCAGGAATTCGAAATTATTAAGCATTGCATAAAAGAATGTAGTAGATGTGTTCTTCGTGGATCGCTCCATAGTCAGAAATGAATGAATGATATTGGTACAATCGACAAAGAAATAGGATGGGAGAAAAAAGACGAAAAAAAATCCATGAATCAAAAACCTGTGTCGCTGGTTGAGCGAGACATTGAATCCTTGCCCACTGTCAGAATCGAACTGACGATCTTATCATACACTAGCAGCTGGTACTAGTGATACGCTTTACCACTAAGCCAAGCGGGCGATGCTGAGGCACTTTGAAGCAGGCATTATATTGTCACACAATTGCCCCACACACAATAGCGACACTTTGACATGCACGACGGGAAATCGCCCTGAATCCAGTATGACTTGCTTCCTCCATTCATTTCACCACATCAAAATCGTCGAGTGTAGATCAACGCTATAACTCAATATATTGAAGCTCCCTTCTTATCTAGATACCTACCTAGCTGCCTACCAGCACTCATAAAGAATCCTCTTTATCCAAAATCCATGTCCAGAGGCGGCGGTCTCCCGCGCCTTGCCGAGACCCTCAGCCCAGGATGATAAATGGCCTTGCTTCCTTGGCCGCTGTCCCGGTCCGGGCCAGACCCCCACTGAGCCCCTTGCTTGCCAGGCTGTGGCCGGCGGCAGTCAGCTGCGGCGGGCGCGTCCACGGAAGCGGCGCGGACACCAGAGCACGAGGCGGCAGCAGCAGCAGGGGCCTGCACCTCGCGCCGCCCTTCCTCCTCGACGAGCCCCACGTGCCGCGGTACGCGAGGCTCTCGTCGGTCGACGCCGCCAAGAAGCGGTCGCGGGCACTCGCGCACCTGCGCAGGTGCAACCTCTGCCCGCGCCTCTGCGACGTCAACCGGTACGAGACGGTGGGCATGTGCAACATTGGCGAGAAGGCAAAGGTCAACGTCATCGCGCCGCACTTTGGCGAGGAGCCGTGCATCCAGGGCCACAACGGCAGCGGCTCCGTCTTTTTCAGGTGAGTTTGGGGAGGAGGAGGAGGAGGGGTTTGGAGGGGAAGTCGGGCTACCAAGGAGGTGTGCGCCATGATGATTTTTGAAGCGGCCCTTCCCCGAGAGACGGTAGGCAATGCTATTGATGCATCTAACACGGACAAAAACAAACAAACAAACACACACACACACACACACACACACAGCATGTGCAACCTGCGCTGCTCCTTCTGCCAAAACCACGACATCTCACACGTCGTCAACGGCCAGGACCTGGCGCCCGAGGAGCTGGCAGAGTGGTACGTCAAGCTCCAGGACGTCGGCGGGGTGCACAACATCAACCTGGTGACGCCCGAGCACGTCGTGCCGCAGGTGGCGCTCTCCATCCTCGCGGCCGCCGACATGGGCCTGCGGGTGCCCGTCGTCTACAACACGTCGGCCTACGACTCGGCCGCCTCGCTCGAGCTGCTCGACGGCCTCGTCGACGTGTACCTGCCCGACTTCAAGCTCTGGTCCCCGGAGCAGTCGCGCCGCTTGCTCAAGGCCGCCGACTACCCGGAGACGGCCCGGGCCAGCATCAAGGAGATGCACAGGCAGGTTGGCGACCTGTGCTTCACCCCGGACGGCATAGCCCGCTCCGGCCTACTGGTCCGCCACCTCGTTATGCCGGGGCTCGAGGCCGAGTCCGCCGAAATTGTACGCTGGCTCGCCGACGAGGTTTCCAAGGACACGTTCGTGAACATCATGGACCAATACAGGCCCGCGGCGAATGTGGGCAAGACCAAGAAAAGGAATCCCGCCCCAGACCAGTCGTCAGGTGCCAAAGACACATTTGACAAACAAAGAACTTCGGGAGAGGTGCGGTACTCTGATCTTAACCGAGCCATCACCCAAGACGAACTTTCGTCCGTGAGAAAGGCCGCCGAGGCAGCAGGCTTGTGGCGATTTTGTGATCCTCCTCGCCACAGTGGTTTCCACCTGTGAAGAGAGTATTAATATTAAAATGGTCAAGCCCCTCCCGTAGTGGCTGTATTTTGTGTATGTCCTGTTTTTGCATTTTATTTATTCCCTTATTCATACCATTTATGTCTAGGTACGTATCTTTTCTGAGTACAGGCTCCCTTTCCTCGAATGCCGGATAAACGTGTGTGTGCAGAAAAATAGCAGAATCTATGTCGCCATCCTACCGTGCAGCACTCAGGCCTCGGACGTCACCTTTTCTGCGGGTATCTTACTAGTGGTTGCTTCGTCCACATCCATCTTCTCGGACGCGGCAGCGGCTTCCGGCTTCACAGTTTCATCCGCCGCCGCGCTGTCAAGCTTCGCACCCCCTTCCTCCTGATCGCCATCTTCAGCTTCGGTCTTTACCTCATCTCCACCAGCTTCCTCGCCGTCCTCGGTCTTGTCCGCCTTGGCGTCTTTTGCAAGACCCTTGTTGAGCAGAACGGACGTCTCATTAAAAATGCGGAGGAGCATTGCGGCACGGTCTTCCTTGGGCAACATGAGGTTAAGGGAGTGGAAGCTCTTCCACAGAGGCAGCGCCATCCGCTCCATGTCCTCATCCCCCGGTCCTGGTTCGACTCTGAGGACGCAGCAGCCGAGGCCAATGTCCATGGCCGGCTTGCCGACCTCCCCTAACGTCTTCCAGCCGTCGTCGGCCAGCTTGGGGAACATTTCGACCAGTAGCTTCCGGAGCGTCTCCTTGGAATGCAAGTACAGAACCCTCTCGGGGCCCACGTAGCCCTGGAGGATAGGCATGCCTTCTGACTGGATGCGCCACCCGCACACCTCGGCTGAAGGCGCGTCCTGCTTCATGAACATCTTGACACCACCGTGGACGAACCTGACGCCACGACCCTCGTTCTGGACTAGTATGTCTCTCACAAGCGCGCTCGTGTAGTAGATGGCCTTTGCCGGCTCGCCCATGGCATTGCGAACCATGAAGCGGTCGATGGGGAAGCGCTGCGAAAGGTTGTAGAACTTTTGGACCAGCTGGATAACCGCATGGTCGGTCGGAAGATACTTGAATGGCTCCTCATAAGGTCCATTCATCTTCTTCTTGAATTCCTGCGGCGGATCAGCCGAGGCCTGCTCAGTCTTGGCAGCAGGCTTCTCGTCTTCCGTCGGAGCCTTTTCTTCATTTACCTGCTGCTGCGTCACCGGCTCCTTGGCGTCGCCAATCATCTCAACATCGGTCGACTCCGCCGGGACATCCAACGCCGGCTGTGTGCCACTATCCGACTTGGCCTTCTTGGCAGCTGCCTGTTGTTCAGTCTCCACATCCTCCCTCTCACGCTTGACACCCTGCGCATCGTCGCCGTTCTTGGGCGCCGGATTTGTCTCGGACTTGACAGCAGCCGCGCCGGACTTGCCGAGTTCGGACTCGGTCTTGGCCTTGAACTCGGCTTTCTTCTGGAGGACGACGATGAAGAAGCCACCGGTGTCCTGCAGGTGAGGGTATATCCTTGTGCAGCGCTCGAGCGGAATCTGGGGCGCGTCGGAACCTGTCATGGGGAACATTGAGCGTGAAAGCCTTCCCGGAGCGGTGCGGCTGTCCCTTGCATCGCCGTGATGCTCCTCAACCTCCTCCCAGCTGTTCCAGACCCGGCTGGCCTTGTCCATGACTTTCCAGGTCTTGAGACCAGGCCGCCTCTTGAGGCCAGGAAGGGAGTCGCTGCTGTCGATGATTTCGATGGTCTCGAGCCCGCCACAGCGTTCGACAGCGGCGGCAATGACGGCCTCGTTCTCGACGGGGTTCATACTGCAGGTAGAGTAAACGACCTTGCCGCCGACCTTGAGCATCTGGAGGGCTCTGACGAGAATGCGTGTCTGGGTCAAGTGGAGCCCCAGAGCACTGCCGGGCTGCCATTCCCTCCAGAGGTTGACATTTTTCCTGAGGGTTCCGTCGCCTGAGCACGGAACATCGGCGAGAATCCGATCGAACTTGAGATAGTTGCCCTTCTTGGGATCGTCGGACGGCAGGCGGAGCGAGGGGTAGAGCGTGGCGTCGTGGTTGGTGACAAGAAGGTTCGGGGAGGAAAGCCTCTTGAGCTGGTGGACAAGCATGTGGCATCGCTTGTACTCGGCATCGTTGGCGATCAGCAGGCCAGTGGCGCGGCCGTCATCCCCGGCATCCGTCTCCAGATCTGCTTCCTCCTGGACCTCGGGGTTGGCAACCTCCCGGTTGTCCTCCTTGGCGTACTTGTTCATGAAGGCCTTCATCCTGCCCTCCTCGCCCACATGAAGCATCTCAAGCAGCTGGGCGGCCTTGCTTCCGGGGGCTGCGCACATGTCGAGGACGGCCATGCCGGGCCTCACATCGAGGAGCAGAGGCGGGATCATGCTGACAACCTCCTGCCTGCTGATGTTGCCGACGCTGGTCTCGGAGACGAGAAACTTCTGGAACTTTGCAAAGGGAGGGAACTTGCGCACGACGTTCTTGGGCGTGGTCATCCACCAGGCCAGCAGGTCCGGGAACCAGTTGACGGGCTTGGGCGGGTCGACGGGCTGCCCGTCGTGGTGGGTGATTTCAGTGATCTCGGGGATGTACCTCGTGTGCATGAGCTTCATGACCTCGGAGGCATGGCCCTTGGAGCCGCAGAAGCGGAAGCTGTTGGGCAGCTCGCGGCGGTAGGCGGCCCAGAACTCCTCCTTCTCCTCGTCGGAGAAAGCCAGGAGCGCATCGTAGAACCTCTGGAGCTTCTCGTTTTCCTTGGAAATGGAGGGATACGAGTTGTAGCGGTTGTTGGTGGCCGTGTCGGCGCGGCGCTTGCCATCAAAGTGGCCGCCATTGCCGCCGCCTCTGCGGTTCTGCGCACGGGGGGTTTGGGACCTTTTGTTAGCGCCCAAGACTCGAGGAGACGCGGTTTCTTCACTTCATAGCTTGGGGAGAACTCCTCACATTGCCACGTTTGTTGCGACCCATCGCGTGCGCTCTTGTTCACCAGCGGCGCAGCGCAATTGGTGATTGTGGCGGCGTAGGTATGTATGGGAGGACGGACTGCAGGAAAAAAAAAATCACACTGAGCCGCCCGAAACCTAAGCTGGAGCTCCGGATACCCCGCCCGCCCGCATATTGCTTCGAGCAATTGACACAGGAGGAGGGTCCGTCCCTCCCGCACCCCACATTTTGCTGAATGCTCGTGCCGGCGTACATTTGTGGCTGGCGTCCGGGGCTCCCGCCTGGGGCTTTTGGTTACGTTCCACGATCATACATTATAGTACGGCCTAAGCTGACCAAGGCCCTACCTAGGCAGCTAGAATATGTCTGGGCCATGTGGCGGCCAATGCCTCACTCGTCCAGCAGGCCCACGGTCCAGTGGATGATGCGGTCGACACCATGGCCGTTTATCGCGCTTACGGGGATGGCCACGCAGTCCTTGATCCACGCACCCTCGATGCCGCTGGGGTGGGGCATGTCCCCATGCGTGATGTTCGTGAGGTACTCCCGCAGCTGCTCAAAGTTCTGTTGCGTCGACGGGAGGTCCGCCTTGGTCGCCACCACAAACCAGGGCTTCGCAGCAATGTGCAGGCCCGAGACGTTTGCAGGAGCCGGCGGGTAGTCGGCCGCCATCATGCCGCTGCCACGCCCCAGATGCCGTGAATGCGTTGTGCCCGCCCCGGCATCCTCCCACTCAATACGTGCGTCGCGCTCCCGGTCCCGCTCCTCCTCCTCTCGCATCTGCGCATAGCGTCCGACCTCGTTCCACAGCGCCTTGAGGGCATCGACGGCGTCGCCGGCTCCCAGGTCGATCACGAATGCCAGCACGCCTGCGCGCTCAACGTGGCGCAGGAAGGCTATACCCAAGCCTCTGTTGAGGTGTGCCCCTTCGATCAGGCCGGGGATGTCCGCGACCGTGAACCGGGTCCGGGGCACAACCTCGGTTTCGTCCGGGTCCGTGACCCCAAAAGGCAGGTCTTCCTCATTCACAGGGAGTCGGCGGGTGCTCCGAACCAGCGGCTTCCCCTTGTTGTTATCCAACACCACCGTCCCAATGTTTGGCTGCAGGGTGGTGAATGCCCAAGATCCAACCCGCGCCCTACTGTTGGACATGGCACGGAGCAGCGTGCTCTTGCCGGCGTTTGGCAGTCCCACCAGGCCGACGTCTGCCAAAAGCCTAAGCTCCAGCTCTATCTTCAACGATATGGGCCGCTCGCCCCTGGTGGCGAATAGCGGTCGTGGAGTCTCCCTCGACACGAAATGAGGGTTGCCCAGGCCGCCGATCCCGCCGGCGGCAAGGAGAATCGGGCGCGGCGTTGGCCGGGACAGATCCAGCTGGATCGGGGCAGAAGGCTGCGCGTATATCCTCGTCCTCTTGGGAAGCCGGGGCAGTTCCATGTTGGCGGCCTCGGAGGCTGAAACGCCCGGGTACAGCAGCCACTTGTGTCGGAAGGGGTCCTCGGCAGGGCCGCCGTCGGCGTCCTCGAGGGAATCCACGCCGGATTTGGCCGTGGGCTTCCTGCGGCGGTAGAATGCCCGAGCCATCTCCCGCTCCTCGGCTTCTGGGTCGTAGCGCTGAATCTCGCGCAAAACAGTGCCGACGGGAACGGATATTACGACATCGTCGCCTCTCTGCCCCGTCTTGGAGCTGCCCTGGCCGTTCTTGCCAGTCCCTGCCCGGATGAAGCGTTTCCTGGAAAGCTTGTGCAGAGAGGTTTCGCCGTGGACGGCCTGTATATAGAGGTTGCCGCCGTGGCCACCGTCTCCGCCATTGGCCGGGCCCTCTTCCACATAGGCTTCTCTGAGGAAGGAGATGCAGCCATGGCCGCCGCCGCCAGCAAACAGGGTCAGCTTGGCACTGTCGGCGAAGTGTGGAGACGAGTAGTCGTCGGGGTCGGGGTTGAGCCTGGTCGACACGTCATCGGGGGCCGATGGCTCGGTGATGTGATATCGGACCTGAGCGGCGGACCTGGGGAGTCTGGAGGGCTGTGCAAGACCCGACCGCAACAAAAAGGGGTAAAGGAAAGACAGGGCAGGCTGCGGTGAGCGCGGACACCTGGGGGGCATCTTTGCTGGGGGAGGGGCGCTATAGAGCCTCAGGGGTCTCGGTGTGATGCAAACCACGCCAGCAGCCAACGCCTCCTGTCACCTATCCAGAGGCAGGTGGATAGCTACCTAGCCGTCGTCATGATGAAAAACCAAAAGCTGGGGCGATTGAATATGCTCTCCGATAAGATAAGAGCTGTGGCGGTGTCACGCCTCGGACGGGAGCTGCGTGGACCCCACACACCCACCCACCGGACCCAGACCACTGCCCAAACCGCCCCTCTCTCTGGCGGCAGGCATTTGGTGTCCCTGGCCATGCCCCTGGGGCGGGAACGCGCCGAGCTTCCAGATTCAACGAGACCCCGTGCCTTGCGAGCCCGGCGCTTCCAATCCGTCGATCGTGCCGGCCTATCGTCTGGTCCCGGCACAACCGCCTCTTCACGATTTCTGCGTCGTGGCTGCAAACAAACAGGCGTCTGGAGAGGCAGCGTTGTGGCGGCCGTCAGTGGCTGGGGCAGCTGGGCCAATTGGGCCGCTCGATTGGATTGGGCCGAGGCTCCACTCGGATGGTTTGCAGCAGCGGAGAGGGATCAGTTGGGTTCGTTCGGCCTTGGCGTTGAGCAAACAGGGCGGTCGGCCGTCTCCATGGAGGCGGCTGTGATTCGGCGCGGCATATATTTGTACTTGGCCGGCGTGGCTCCCCCAGCCGGGCGGCATCTCGGCCACTTCCACCTCCTCCACCAGCCTCCACCACCACCAATCCCGGCTGGCGCAGCTTTCGGGGGCACGAGAAGAGCCTCGCGGTGGCTGCAAGCCTGTAAAACAAGCCATTGAGGCGGCATGGGCGGCTTGGGGAAAGCACGGAGGCGGGAGCGAGTACGTACCGGACAGCGCAGGTGCCGAGAGGTGCCACCGCGCCGCTCACTGCTTGCATTGGGGGGGATGTGGCGTTCTGTGTGCTGTGCATGGTCGGGCATTGATGCACCACGAGGTGCGCCGAGGGTGTCGTCCCACGCGAAGTTGCGGTGTAAGTGGCTGGCGCGGGCTAGCTAGCCAGACCAGCCAGGCCAGACCCTCGCTGCTGTGGGCCCAGTCGCCCTGCGGCCCAACCTTTTGAGGGGTGGGCGCCTTCCCCTGTTGGCTGCCCACTCGGTCGACCGCCAGAGTTGTTCCCCCTCCCTGCCGGCGGTGGAGCAGACTGTGCTATCGAGCCTGTGGGCCTGCAGTCGGTGCGACGGGCTGGCATGGGGAACCCGCGCTACCCAGGGCAAAATGATGGGAACCAGGGAGGGGTTGCAAAAAAAAAAAAAAAAAAAGTGGTTTGGAGAAATATAATAATAACCATAACGAATATACACGGAAAATAAGCCAAAAAAAGGGCCGGGCTGTGGGCGGGCTGCGGGCTGCGGGCTCAGCCAAAACTAAATTGCCCGCGGTACTTGGCTAGCGGCGGCCCAATGGCCAAAACCAGGCGCGGCACACCACAAGCAGCAGCAGCAGAAGCAGAAGCAGAAGCAGAAGCAGAAGCAGAAGCAGAGGCAGCAGCAAAGACATGCAAACACACCGTTTGTCTCTGCGCCTTGGGTGCATGTACCGCCCATGCCCAATGCCTGCCACCCGGCCTGGTCACGCCAGGGCAGATCGCCGGGCTGGCCACACACGCGACCAGGCGTCGTTCATTTCTCATTTGCCTGCACCGCTCTCGACTCGCCCTTGCCTCCACCCTGCCGGACCCCTCGGCTGACTCTTGCACAGCGACTGGTGCCCGCCGCACCAGCAAGGCCAGCGCCGCGACTGGGACTACTGGGACCGGGACTGCGACTGGGACTGCGAACTGGGACTGGCCTGGCTCGCCTGGGAACCGCACCCGCGCGTCGGCAGAGAGAGAGAGAGAGAGGGAGAGGCGGCGGGTCGCATCACAGGACACGGAGCTGTGGTGCCGGCCAGAAAACAGAGGGACGGGTGGGTACGCGGGCGATTGGGCTGCATATCCAGGAGCCCGCATTCGAGCCACGACACCAGACCCCCGGACTAACGTGGTCGAGCTGCTTGGGGCCCGGCCTGCCAC
>PYSQ01000558.1:0-11516 GCA_003049435.1 Nakataea oryzae | reverse complement strand
CCGCCGCCGAGGGCCGTGGGGAACAGCATCCAGGCCAGCAGCGGGGTGTAGCGGTAGGTGGCGCGGTCGTAGGGCGAACCCCCGCCAACGCCGCCGCCATCACCCTCGGCCACGAAGCGGGCCGCGTCGGTAAAGACGAGGTAGTCGATGTCGGTGTACTTTACGGGGGACACGGCGTCCTGCCACAGGCCGTAGAGCAGCATGCCGCCGCGCAGCAGGACGGCCGCCGCGTAGACGGCGCGCGGGGAGGCGAAGAAGGCGTCCGCCGCCGACGCGGGTGCGGGTGCGGGTGCTGGGGGCCTGGCGGCGGCGCCGGCCGGGGAGGACCCCGGTCCCGCGGGGCCTGGTTTTGCCGACATGGTTTTCTCGTTTGTGTATGTGCGCACGCGCTATGGTCCGACCAGCCGGATTTCAGAAGGGGAGACGCCTGCTGGAGCGCAGGGGAGCCATGAGGTCGAGTGAGGCTCATGATGGCAGCGGCAGAGGCAGAAATGGACCACCTTGATGGAACGGCAAAAAGTGGAGCCAACAGCGCCCAATCAAGAGTCCTTCCTTGTCTGAGGTGCTGCCGTGGAAAGACCCCACTGGCCCACGTCGTGGCCCCTGAATGCAAACGCCAGCTTTTCATTGCAATGCATTGCTCCATCGTCTAAACAGACGGCCTGTCTCATCATCTATCAAAGCACACACACCAAGGCAGCCCTCCAGGCTACCCGTGCCTCCTCCCGCAAAACTCGACCGCGTAGTTCACATTCTGGTAGCCGTACGAGTACTCGGTGGTCCGGACGTTCCACCAGTCCAGCCAGCCCTCGACCATGCTCCCGCACACGCGCGTGATCTGCTCAAAGGCCCAGCGCGACTCGGAGTCGTAGCAGGCCCGCGACGGGCCGGCAAAGACGCAGAAGTAGGCGGCCATGCTGCTCTGCAGCGCGTAGACGTAGACGTCGCCGCCCGGCGCCGTGCCCCCGCGCTCGGTGCCGCACATGGCCGCCAGCCCGTCGACGGCGCCGCGCACGTTGTTGGGGTCCATGTGGCCGTGGTTGCCGCAGTTGATGCCCCACGTGCCGCGCCGGGCAAGGACGGCGCCGCCGTTCCTCTGGGGGTTGCGCAGGGGCCGTGGTAGTGGTGGCGGCGGCGGTTGGCTGCTGCTGCTCCTGTTTACTGCGATGGACGTTGCGGTTTGGCCGTCGACGTGGCTCACGAATGTGTGGTTGGCCGTGCCGTCGTTGTGCACGCGCACCGAATAGACCCCGTCGGGCGTGTCCCTGGGGATCGTGAAGCCGCCATTGGGCTTCCCGGCGGTGGTGAAGCTGTGGCTGACGATGGCGCCTGCTGCGGTGGACGCTATGCCCACTACAGAGGCGAGGAGGATCGAGGAGCGCATGGCTGGTGCGGGAGGCTCTCGCTTACATGGAAGGGAGTGGGAGGGCAAGGGAGCGGGTGCAGGACTCGGAACCTGCCTCGAGCGGCTTTAAGACTGGGCGACGTGGCCGCAAGACGCAGGGCATCTCCTCGGCGCAAGGCGGGCGGTGGGCACTCAACGCATCATCAGGTGAGCCGGGCCGCATCCTGTGTGTTTGATCTTGCCTTTTTTGCTTGCTGTCTGCAGGAGGTGTCTTGGCCCAGGCATTACCGAGAGGCGCGTTGGGATGGAGAGATTGCCGGCAGAGGGCCGACCAAGCCTGTCTTTGCTGTGCCGGCAACACGCGGAGCCCCTGTGCCAGAGGCGCGTTTGGCGGCAGGAGGTGGTCGTCAGCAGCGTGGCACAGGCGCCTGTGCAGAGCCGCCCACGGACCGTGCCATGGGCATAAGAAGGCACCGGGCAGACACGCGCGGGCCGAGACGAGCAGCTCAGCTAGCGGACGTTTTTTTCTTTCTCTTTCTCTTTTTCTTTTTCTTTTTCTTTTTCTTTTTGCCGTGATTGCCTTCCCCAGCTGCCGTCGTCACCCTACCGCCCACTCTGCCCTAACCCGCCTGCCCTCCTGCGTACCTGCCTGCCCCAGCCGCTCCTTCCCTCTTCGCACGACCGAGGCCCTATAAGCACTCTCCCTGTCTTCCATAGACATCGAACCTCGGACGCCAAGTTGGTGTAGTGGTTATGAGGATGGGTCGAGTCGACACCGGGACCCTACCTGTACTCTGCTACGTTAGCCGCTTGGGTTGGGGGTTCGAGCCCGGTTATGGGTTATATGTCGGATTTTCCGTCGCGGAGCAAACCAAGTGGTTTCGTAGCTGTCCACCCTCGAGGCTGGACAGTGAGCTTTTTGTAGTTTTCCTCGTGCGACTGGTTTTTCTTTTTTTTTTTGTTTGCTGCTTGTGCCTGTAACCTTTGTCGCCGTTGGGAACTGAAGCTATCTCGACGGTATCGGCCATGCGCAAAATCGCAATGTGCTGCTGGCACCGCGAGTAATATTTTAAAGCGGCCTAAAACTATGTTTTGAATAGAATAAGAATACGGCGGGCCAGCGGCTTTGCCAAGCAGCATGATCGACCATGCACCAACTGCCGTGCTGCCTGTTCGTCTTTTTACTTTTTCTAGTCGTTGAAAATTCCTTGGTAATGATATTTTTTCTGCATCATCCTTGCATTTCTTGGGGCTACAGCTAATACGGTTGTCATTATGCTCCTGTCCTCCAGTATCACCTGCAGTTCCAAACTTGGTTCAGTCCGACATCCCGACGGCGAAAGCTCACTCTCGCCGCTTTCGCTAGTTAGCGACTTCTGCGAGCCGCCGCGCTAGTGGGTGCACGATTGTTGGGAGGCTAACCGCCACCATCCCGCGTCAGCCATTCCAGCTCCCGTCGCGTGGCGTCGTCGTTGCAGAATCGCGACAACATAACTATGGAGAGAACGACAGCAGGCGGGAGGTGCCGCTTCTCTCGCTCAGTGACGTCCATGATTTCTTTTTTACAGTGACGGGCTAACCAGCACTGGAACAGGCGGCCTAAAATGAAAGAAAACACCCAGCATGGGAGATGGGGTTTCCGGGCCTCGGCATGTGCGAGATGTTGATCCCGGACCCCCAGTCCCGGACGCCCGAGCTAGACGTGTGCAACCGGCGCAGCGGCACTTTGTGCGTGCGCCGAGGGGGCCGGCGCACCTAGGCGCAGCAGATAGAGTAGTCAGGCGGGCTCAGCGCCGGCGTCACGGTTCGGATCGACGGGGAGTGGAGGTCGGGTCCGTCGCTGGACGGACCAGGTCAAGGAGCTCTTCCTGCGTGGGAGATGGGGATGGGGCTGGGGACGTCAAGGAGGAGATGTGGATTCTGGCCAGACGTTCCCCGAGCTCAGCAAAGGGACGATGAAGCTGTGCTTTTTTCCACCCCTGGCAGCCCACGGGTCGCCGTTGTCAAGGAGGACGCCGTGGAGCCGGTTTCTGTCCCTCGAGTTGGTTGGGAACAGCCTGCTCGCCAAAGCCTCGCCCTCAAGCTGCCATGGGCCGCCGCATGCTGCAGGGGTGTCGTGCCGGTCCGGTCCACCCGAGCACATTGAGCGGCAAGGATCATGATTTGTGGGTGCGCCATCACACCCGCCGTGGACGCTGCATCCTGGGCGTTTTTACCGAGCAGCCAGCGTTTGCTGGTCCTTGCACTGGGGCCAAGGGTCGCGCTGCTCACGGCAAGCGGCAGCAGCAGCAGCGTCCTCGCATGGCAGACCGGGGGGGGGGGCCGGGGCGAGACCCAGCGGCCCAAGCAAGGGTAAGCGCGCGCGCAGCCTCGAATGTGCTCCTGTGGCCCGCACGCCAGCCCAGAATCGAACCATGAAACATGGTTGCGAGAGAGAAAGAAAAAAGAAAGGGAAAAAAAGACCACAGGGCTCTGGCAGGCGGCCGCGCCCTGTTGATCGTTCGTTGATAGGCCACTCAATCCCAGCTTCTGTGGCCACAATGTGGGGTTGAGCCTGACATGCCCGAGGCACACCACCGCGGCAGCCGCCCGACGCCCGATGCAAGAGGCGCGAGGTTTGCCCGAACGGCATCAGAGTTGCGCTAGCATGGCCTCATCGTGCTTGTTGCCAACGGCCGGGCAGATCTGCTGGCACATTTTGTTGTTGTTGCTGTTTGTGTATGTGTGTGTGTGTGTGTGTGTGCGCGCGTGTGCGTGCCGTTGCTTTTTCTTTTTCGCCGACAGCCGCCAGTCACATTCCTCCCCTCGCCTTTCGCCGCCGTCTCCTTTATTGCATGATTTCTCGGTGCCTCGTGTGTTCTAGCCAGTTCGACCGCCCGCCCCGTTCCCCTCGTGCGCCCGCTGCTGTGCTTCGCTGTGGGGTTTGTGCTCGTGTCCAGCCAGCAGCGTCGGGAACAATCCGGGGCCTCCGCTGCCCTTCCTGCCCCTCTCCTCGCTCTGCACCCCTCCAGATATCGCCGGCCAGCCCGCAGACGCCGCCGTCTTGTTGCACCCTCCCCTTCGCACCCGCAGCGTGCAGGCCGAGATACGAACCCCTCGTGCTTGTCGCACAAACCGCTACCCCCCCGGTCTCGCTGGCAGCTGGGCCGGTGCTGGCGACTGTCCTTAATCTTGTCCCCGTGCCACAACGTCATCCTCCCCGACGCCGACAAGCAACCGTGAGAGCCACCTGCCTTGGGTTTCCGGATCCGGTTGCGTCGTTGGCGCGCGCGCCACTCCGTACATCCCACAGTTGAGGGCTTGGCGCACTCGCCCACACAAAAACCGACCAACAGGGCCCTTACCTAATATTTGGACGAGGGCAAAAGCGAAGAAAAAGACACGGCAAAAAAGAGAACAGGTGAAGAAGAAAGTAACCAAGCAAAGAAAAAACAGCAGATAAAAAATAAGGTCACAACCCGGCTGCTGGGCTTGCTCGAAGGACGTGTGACGGTGACGGGGGTGCGCCAGACCCAAAACCCAATGCGCTTTGTGGCATCGTCCTGGGCACGGATACTTTTTATTGTGGTGTCGAGAGTTTCGCTGTGACCAGAGCACACCCTTCTTCGTTCTCCGCTTCTCTGCTTGCCGCCCACCACCACAACGTCCACCAGCGGGTGTTCTCTGTTGGTTCTGGCAACCTGCGTGTGTCCTCCCTCGCCCCATCCCTTTGTCTGCATCCTGCCGCCGCTCTGCAGGGCAATATCCAGAGCCCAGCTCCCGCGTCTTCTGCTGCCCCAGCCGGCCGCCGCCCATCGAAGCTCGACCCTCTCGCACCCTCCATCCGCCGCCTCCGGCTCTGCGACGCTGGCCATCCAAACTCCCACCTCGGTTTCTGCCGCACCGCTCCTGCGCACAAGCCAGCCCAGCCCCATCCTCCTCGGGCCCCATCGCTCTTTCCATCCATCTCACGCCGATCCAGGCACGCCCGGCCATCGACCTGCACCCCCCGTCATCCTCTAGCCCTGTCGTGCCCGCACCGGACAGCGCACCGTCGCGCCGCGCCCAGCCCGAGCGAGCCCTCTCAGTCTCCTGCTGGCCCCCCCAGCGATCGCCTCGCCGTCCCCGTCCGTCCCGCTAAAGTCACCGCTTGGGCCAGTCAGGCAGGGCGGATTGACCTCACCCTGCGCATCCATGGACGAAAATCACCGCCCCTCGCCTGCAAAACAACCGTCGGCGACCCCTACCGATCCCAAGCCGGCTAGGGCCTTGTATAGCAGCAAGCTTGGAGGCGACGGCAAAGCCAGGGCTTTGCAGCAGAACGTCGGCAGCCCGAGTCCGACCACCAGGTGAGACACGAGACCCTTTGTGCCCTTGGCCCCAGTTTTTTTTTTTGGGCTGGGTTGGCTCCTGCCCGCCAGCTGCCCGCCCGCGCTGTTCAGCCAGCAGCGAAGCAGAAAAAAAAGAAAAAAAAAAAAAAGCTGCTACGCCAAACCTTAGGCCGCCTCCTGCCTCTTCCCTGCCTGCATTTGCATTCTTCCTCATGTGACGACAATTTCGAGTCTCCCATTTCCGCATCGCCATCGACGGCCCGGCCATTGCCGCCTCAATTCGCTCGCTCTGCGCTGGACTGACTCTGGCGCCCGCTGCAGACAAGCTCCCGTTGCGCAGCAGAAGGCCTGGGCCGCTGGCGCCAAGAACCCACTCACGGGCAGATCGTCCCAGACTCCACCACCGAACAACTTGGCCGCTGCCAACAACAGCAAGCAGCAGCAGCCCTCGCCCTCGTCCTCGTCGCCCACCAGCTCTCTCAGAGAGGTAAGCCCGTCTCCGAAATGCCTCTTGTGCCCCTCCTGCCACCCTCTCTGTCCCTCCCCAATCGTGCCTGTGCGCTTGAGCCCGCGTCAGCATTCGGCCATTCTCCGCCGCTCCTGACAGGGTCGGCGAGCACCAGGTGCACGGATTCGCATCACTATCGATTTTCTTTCTTCTTCTGTATCGATTTTTCGTTCCTTTTCTGTCTTTCGCCATTTTACTCGCCTTGAACTCCCCAAAACCACCTCAGGCTCGCATTGTCGGCCCGGAGCTCAGCACTAACGTGAGACCACCTTCTCTATATAGGGGCAACGAGTGCGAATCTCCCTCCACACTGGTGCCGAATTCGAAGGTATCTATGCCAACAACCAGGCCGACCCCTCGAGCTTCTCCCTGAGGATGGTTCAACAACGCATGGCAAACGGAGCCAGCAAGCGCGATCAGGCCAACATGACCTTCTCGAGGAAGGATGTGGCGGATGCCCGCCCTGTGGGCGGCAACGCAAACAAGAATGACGCAAAGGGTGCAAATGGTATGACAGACCGCCGCCATGAGCGAGACGTAACAGCTCAAATCTGACCTTTTTTGTGCAGGAAACCGCCCCGGCTTTAGGACCGACAGTGCCATCTCGACCGGACGCCAGGCTGGCGAGCGCGTGCTCCAGCCCTGGGTGCCTGACGGCGGAAGTGATGCCAGCATGAGCCTGGAGCAGTCGTCGTCCGGTGATGGTCGTCCATGGGACCAGTTCGCCGCGAACGAGCGTCTGTTTAATGTCAAGACCAACTACCACGAGAACATTTACACCACCACCATTGACAAGAGCCATCCTCAGTACAAGGAGAGGTTAGCTGCTGCCGAGAAGAAGGCCCGAGAGATTGAGCGCAGTGCGCCAGCCACGGCGCATGTTGCCGAGGAGCGTGTCATGGATTATGCTGGCGGTGACGACAAGAAAGGCGATGAGGAGGATAAGTAAGCCCACCCGACCGCCATGCTTGTTTCCACCCCACCGCCAAGTAACATATCCCCGAGCTAACCCCCCCGCTCAGATACAGTGGTGTTCGCCGCCAGGACGTGGCTCCCCTGCAGGGTCGCGAAAATAAGTACACACCTCCCGCGAGGCGAGCTCCTGCCGCTCAGGCGACTTCGTACGGCGCCCCGGTAGACCCGGCTATTATTTCTGCACAGCTCAAGGGTGGCCAGGGCAAGAAGACGCCAGCCCCCAAGCAGGATGAGGTCAAGACTGTGGCCACCCCTGTAGCCAAGCCCCCGACACCACAGGCCCAGCCGACGGAGACGAAGCCGGCCGAATCCAAGACGGAGCCCAAGGCAGAGACTAAGCCCTCGGAGACGAAGCCTGCGGAGAAGACAGGCGATGCCAAGGCCGCTGCTCCTTTGCGTCCGTCGGCTGCCACGGCCAGGACTGTCTCGCCCCAGGGCAAGAACGGCGTCGCGGCGCCTAGCGCCACCTCGACCGTCGAGCACGACGTCTTGAAGGAGTTCAAGAACTTTGCCATCCAGCAGCGGGTCCAAGCCGAGAAGGTGCGGACCAGCAAGGCCAAGGCTGATGCCCACGTCAAGCTCCAGGAGCTCAAGAAGTTTGCCGACAGCTTCAAGCTCTCGACGCCTGTGCCCAGCGACCTCATCTCCATCATTGCGAAAGACCCGGCGAAGCAGAAGGCGATCCAGGAGAAGGCTCTGCAGAACGCCGAGGAGGTGGCCAAGTCCAAGACTGCCCCGAAGGAGAAGGAGGCGGCAACTCCGGCCAAAGAGCCGGTCAAGGCAGCCAAGGACCAGCCTGCCGCAGCAAATGCTTCGGCCCCGCACGCGGCCCCGGACAACCGTGGCGCCCCCAGGCCCGGCGGTCCCCAACACACACCGACGCCGCCGAACCAGAACCAGCGCCACCAGGGCAACCGCCAGTCGTACGCGCCCGGCTATGGCAACAACCCTCAATTCCGCGGCGACAACAGGGCCTCGGGCCAGTACGGGGTCCAGGGCCGTCAGCAGGTTGGAGGAAACCTGGGTGAGCGCCTCCGGAGGGTTGAGCAGGAGAGGCATTCGCGCCCGCAGATCCACCCTGGCCCCGACCAGCGCCCGCCGCCAACCGGCCCGGCCAGCGCTATGCCATACGACCGTCGCATGCCGGCGATGCAGCCCCATGTGCAGCCCAAGCTGAACCCCAACAGCCACGAGTTCCGGCCCAACCCCTTCGCCACAACGTTCAACCCCAACATGGCCGGCCCCAGCAACGGCTCGAGCCCTCGTCCGGAGGTCCACCCCCCGCCCGTTGCTGGCCAGCTGATCCGTCGCAAGACCAAGGCTATCGACGCCAAGAAGTGCTACATCCTCTCGCACATCAAGACTTTCCAGCCGCCCCAGAGCCGCAACTGGGACGAGAACGAGGGCCTGCGTCCATCCTACGATACGCTCCCGACCTGGCGCCAGCTCAAGGATGACGAGAAGAGCGACTCGACAATGCACATGACGTACTCTGAGTATCTCGAGAAGATGCCCTACTCGGGCGGCGCTCTGTCCACGCCCAACCCCCCGCACTCGCATCCGCAGATGGCGCACCAGCACCAGCTGCCCTTCCACCTGCAGCACGGCGCCCATAACCTGGCGCCTCGGCAGTCCCCCCACATGCCGCCCATGCAGATGCACGGCGGCCAGCACGGCCACGTGCCCCATGTTCCCTTCAACGGCAGCGACGATCACAGGATGATGCACTCCAACTCTGCGCAGTCGTACGCCTCGCCGAGGATATCTCAGGTCCCCATCGGATACCCGCCTCCGACCATGGGATCGCCGGCGCAGATCCCCTATAATCAAGGGGTGATGCCGCCTTTTATGCCAGGAACTCCCCAGATGAACAACTTCCGTTCCTTCTCCAACACCCCGCAGTACATGCCGCAGCAGAACGCCCCTATGACGGTCCCGCTCATGCAGTCTCAGTTCCTCCCGGCCCCGAACGGTCTTGTGGCTGGCGGCCCGCAGATGGCCATGTATGCTGGCGCACACCAGCAGTTCGTCCCTCACGGCGGCGCGGCCCCGCCACAGCCGATTCCCGGGTCGACTGGCGGCTACCCGAGCCCCGGCAGACCGGCCGCGCCGATGATGGCCCAGCAGGGCTCCCAGCAGGGGCAGCCGCCCATGTACGGCGTCAGCCCCAACATGCAGTTCCAGCAGCCCGTGTTCCCATCGGGCCACCCAGGCAACAGTAAGCACCGCCGCCCTTGAATGTGATTTTTTGATCTTTGATGGACGCCAGACATGCTGACGATTGGTGATAGTGAACATGAGGGGCGGCTACAACGGTGGCGGGCCGCAGCAGTATGGGACCAGCCCCCAGCAGATGCACAACTATGGCAACCAGCACCGCAACAACAGCTACGGCGGCAACAACCACAAGAACTTCCAAAACCACGGCCAAGGTCCCCAGCAGAACCACCAGATTCCGTCGGGGCCCCAAGCTCGCCAGGCGGACGGCCCGGAGGAGGCCAAATGAAAGACCCGGCCTCCTGTCTCTTAAGGGTCGCGTGCAGGCCCAGAACGGCCGAGCACGACGCACACGCCGCGCCCTTGAATACCCAAGTATCCAGTTCTGTTGAGCATCGATTTGGACGTCATGCTCCAAGTTCGGTTCGGTTGCGCGCGCCGGGCCGTTGGGTGACGTGCTGAATTGTCGAAAGCGGAGGGACGGAATGACGATGAACGCAATTATCAACTTGCCACCCCACATGTGCTTGTCCAAGCTCTCGTCAACCTCAGGCCAAGCGGGAGAATATTCTTGTTCAACATGGAAATGCTGCCCGCCCAGGTAGCCATTCCCACATTCTCCTCACTCCCCCGGTTTCCCACGTCCCCCATCCCTGCTGAACACATTTGGATTTCCAGGAGCGCACCAGTCAGTGTCCTCTATACCTCGTGTTGGCTTCGTTTTCTCGTCATTGTCAACATCGGCAGCCTGGCTGACTTATCAAACGCTTGTGGAATGAAACTGGGGCGGGGCACTATTAGACAAGAAGTGGTTTTGGGTCGTCTGTCGTCTTCCCGCAACTTTGAGGATTGGGCGGAAGGCGACAAGATGATTCTGGCTGTTGTCAGATGGTAGGGAAGGGAGCTCTCGAGGACGACGGGTGGGAGGGTGGGACAAGGCGATATATCTTTGCTTTAGCTTTTCAAGCTTGGACTTTGATTATCCATCCGAGGGATTTGGCAAGTTTTGGTCTTCGAGAGGCATTTATCTACCCTTCTCTGCTTGTTCATCTTTACCTGATCCTATCCGCCGCGATATCCATCACTCATGATAAACATGCAGTCCGTACATGGGCCTCGTGGCGTACACCTTTGGCCCGCCGTCCTTCGCACCACTGGCTTGTTGTGGTCTCATGGCGGAGGCCGGATCTCTCTGGAGGCGGCCGGAGAGACCTATGGGCTTTGTTGGTGGGCTACGACGGGCGCTGTGGTATGTGAGATGGAGGAGTGGTGGATGGGAGTTTGGTAGCAGGATAAAAAAAAAAGCTCAGAAGAGTAATTACAAAAAAAGAAAAATCGGAGAAAACAATTATTTCTATCTCGCTATCTTTAGGTTGTTTCTTTTTTTTTGCTTTCTTCTCTTTTTCTTGCACCCCCTTCATTTCAATCAGGGCATTCAAGCGAACTGTGCAAGGATACAAGAAGCGAAGTGATACCAGAGGCGGTTGGAGGGGAACGTGTAGCACGCGACATACAGCTCGCCTGCCAAGTCAGCAAATGACGGATGGGTTACGGCGTGAGGCGGCAGGCAGCGGCGAGGACAACCACCGGGTTTCACGGAATAATGCAAGAAGATTTGGACATGGGCGAATCACGAGGCCGAGGAGCGACCTCGTCTCATTCTGGACGAACCGCCCGGGGCCGAGGGGCTTGCGTGTGCGTACGGACAACATGTCTTGGGTTTCTCCTTCTTGGTGATGGGCATCAACTGATATATTACAAACGGGGGTCAGTCGTGGCCAAATCGGACGGGCAGGTTTGGACGGGTAGGTAGCCAAGGTAAGGTCGGGCGGCGCATGTGGGAACCTGGACGCCACCGACGGACGCGTGGCGTCGGCGGCGGCCTCCTCGTATTTTTCACTGCGAGGTGGATATTTGGGACAGCTGCCTATGCGGCTTTTCCATACCTAGAATCATAATGCGATTGTTCCTTGTGGTTATCGGGGGACGGGGGACGGGGGACGGGGGGCTCCGCTCTTTGCCCACCCACCGACCCCCCGGCACACACACTTTTAGGTCGTCGGCATAGCGGCATATAGAGCACGGGCTCGCGAGGCCCGGGTGTGCGCTGCCTGCTGCGCACATTTCTGGGTTACCAGGTAGAGCCCAGCAGGGACTGTGG
>PYSQ01000557.1:0-18925 GCA_003049435.1 Nakataea oryzae | reverse complement strand
CGAAGCGCTGGGAAGCTCGTAGAAGAAACGACGCAGAAAAAAAAAAGCCCCGAGATTCGAACCCAAGGGAGCACACTGAAACCCACCCTGTCGAGAATTGAAGAGGCAACCCCACACGCCGTCGAGTCGTATTTGTACTCGCATGTCCAGCCGCACCCTCAGCCTGGTACTTTACCTGGCCTGCTTCTTCCTGCTTCCCATCCAAAAAGTCAGAGTCGGCCACCAACACCAGCTTCATTCACTCCAACGCCCCACCAGCCCTGCTGCCGTCTGCGGTCCGCGACCCCCGGCCTTCCATCCTGTAAGTGCAGACACCCCCCTCCAGCCCCTCCTGCTCGCCGAGCTGCCAGTGGGTCTTGGGCATGCGCCGCGCCTGCGTGCGTGCGCTCGATCGGCCAGCACCGTCGGCCGGGCTTGATCTAGGCGAATAAAGATTGACCCGGCGCATCTCAGTCAAACTCCCAGGTAGATCTCGAGACCACTTTGAACGACCCCGCCTATCCCGCCTATCCGCAAGCAAAAATGGCTTCCGCAACCGCCTTCTACGACTTCAAGCCCCTGGACAGTACGTGATCGTCCTTGTCGTCGCTTTTTCCAGTTCCTGTTGCTCTCTTCTGTGCTACCCCTCCCCCATCTCCCCACCTTCTCCCGCACTGCCATTGCTGTTGCCCTCCAGACCCCAATTTTCGTCCCGTCTTTGGCTCGTCCACCCCCGGCCGGCCAAATGCGCGCCGCCGCCAATTTTTCCCGAGCAGACCCAAGCCCGCAGTCATGTTTTTCTATCAATGGGCACGAACAGTCACTAACACGCACCCAACAGAGAAGGGCGAGGAGGTTCCTCTGTCCCAGTACAAGGGCAAGGTGATCCTTCTGGTGAACACCGCCTCTGCGTGCGGCTTCACGCCGCAGTACGCCGGCCTCGAGGCCCTGTACAAGAAGCTTAAGGAGACCCATGGCGACGACTTTGTCATCCTTGGCTTCCCCTGCAACCAGTTCGGTGGCCAGGAGCCCGGCACCGACGAGGAGATCCAGTCCTTCTGCCAGGTCAACTACGGCGTCACCTTCCCCATTATGGGCAAGGTCGATGTCAACGGCGACGCCGCCAGCCCACTGTGGAAGTGGCTCAAGACGGAGAAGCCGGGCATCATGGGCATCAAGAGTGTCAAGTGGAACTTTGAGAAGTTCCTCATCGGCCGCGACGGCCTGATCAAGGGCCGCTGGGCCAGCACCACCAAGCCCGAGTCCCTTGAGAAGGACATCCTTAAGGAGCTTGAGGCCAAGGCTTAAATGGCGAAGCGGGGGTGTTGAGTATTCAACTGGATTTTTTTACTGACATCATTTTGGATGTAACACGAGATATCCTGTCTGTAAGTAGAGCACAAACAGCTCGGAGTGGTGATGGCGGCAGATCGGCTGCTTGCATGCGCCTTCGAGGCTTGGCCGCTTGGAAGAGGCCTCAGGAGGTTTAAATCTTAATGATGAATGAAACACTCTCGGAATGGGGTTGAGAAGTACCATCATTTTCTGTGGGCACAGTCGTCTTGGGGGGCTGAATATGGTGTTAAAATGCTACAAAACCAACACCATTCTTACATGTTTGATCAAAGATCAAACATGCCGGGCCGTTGAAGAAGATGTTGCCTCAACACCTTTCATGCTCAAGCAAGGCTGCAAATTATTCGTGACGCCATCATTGGAATAGCCCCTCTTCACTCACTCCCAGGGCATTACTCATTGGTAAGGAGAAAACCTCGCCTTCTGTGCTCGTATTGCGTCGTATGATTGACCTGCTACTCTAGATCTTCATTCTGGAAATCTGGGACTTGTACTGCCGGCCCACATCGCAAGCATTGACAGCGGAGAGATGCTCGGGCACGATGTCGTCCATCTGGGTGCCCGTCCCACCTCATAGACACTCCCATCCCGCGTCGCGGAGCCGGTTAGCATTGGGTTTGGGCCGGGACCTGCCAAAGTTATTGGCCTGGGCTTTTCGTTCCGTCCGGACAGTGATAAGTTGTGCCCCTAATCAAGCTGCCCACACTAATTACATCCTTGAGCAGCTTCACCAAAGCAGTGACGAGCATCTCGAGGACCTGCACCCCAAGGCCGCTCGACTTTGAAAGCAACATACTACGAATCCGCCTTTACTTGATTTTCCGTGTGTGCCGGAGTACCGCATAGGCGCGGTTGAACTAGCCAAAGACCAATGGTTAATGGCAGAGCGTCACGGGTGAGACCTGGAAACCCAAGCAGATTGCCATCTTCAAGTTGCGGCCGGTTAATCCTGGAAAAGCAGTCCGCACAAGAGAAATCTAGAGGGAAAAGACACGAAGGCGCGAGTTCAAGCACGAAATGCCGGACCCCATCTTGCAGGGAGATCTAGTCTAGCGAGATCTCTCGTGCATCTGATATCTCGCTCGACTTATTCGATTATGGAGTGAACTCCAAAATGCTGGGTGCCTCTGATCACAGAATTCATAAGTACTAAGTGGGATGAATAAAGGAAGACTGCCATTTCATCATCATCCCTGACTTACTAGCGATAGGTTCGTCGCGGTCGGCTCTGCGGCCCAGTGTCATTTTAGTGCCCTCGACGGGAACTGCGCAAACACGAGTCCGTGATTTTATGCCTCTGATACGAACTCTTGATCTTTTCTGTGTCATCTTTCAGCTTTGCGGAGACCGTCACGCCGTCATAGAGCCAGTGGTCCTTGCTACTGGCCTTGCCGGGAACTTTGGGCTTCGCATGGGCATGGAGGCAGAGGTGCTTATTACGGGCCCGCATCTCCTCCGTGGCCGCTGCTAGCGTCGTGTGCGGCTTCTGGTCGGAAATGCTGGCATGGATGGAATTCCTAGTTGAAAGCCAGGAACGTCAGCAAATATCGAAAAGGGAATGCTGAAATTAGGCCGGTTTGCTGAACAAGATGGCGGGAACAGAATGAAAAAGGCTTTTTGGCCTACAAAATTGTTACGTGAGCGAAAGGCGGAAGTTTCAGCTTCTCCCTCCTCATGTTTTCTTCTATAACCCCCATGACCGAGACATACTCCGAATGGAGTCGTGCGGAGTCTCTTCTAGGGCGCGCGAGACTGGATATCCACGTAACAAAAAAGCTTGGCCTGCTGCGCAACGAAGGGGAGGCCGTAATGGGCATCATTGGCTGCGTCAACGCCGCGAGATATCTGCCAGGGGGCTAATGCCGGTTGACTTGAGACTAAAGATACCAGGATACTGGATGTTGTACTAGCATACAGTAGCCTGGAGGTGACAGAACTGAGTTGGTAGAAGGCGTGAGGCGGCGTGAAAGCCGAAGTTATATTCCCCAGAGAGATGGAGCTGGTCATATTTACTTGTGCAGATGTTTGGGCAAGGCGATATCAACCTTTGTTTTCCAAGCGCAAACAACTGAACAATGGCCTAGGGGTATGGATGTGTACGGAATTGCATGGCAATTGATGAAACAAATAGTGGCTAGCTAGGCATGGTAAACCACAAACAACCCCGTGCATGTCTCTCTTAATGCCTTTCCAAGACCAGGATCACGGAGAAAGCAAGATAAAAAGGCGGATGGAGGACTGAGAGAATTTTGTAGGCCATGGGTGATGTAGGCATCACAATCGAGCGAAACCCAGCTCTCCCAAGGCCCCCTATCTAAATTCGGCAGCATCTCACCCGCCAGTGGGCGGCAAGGCTTCGTTTTGGAAGGTATACTATATATACAGACAGGCAGAAAAAGCCGTGCAAGGCGCTCGTGACTTGACACGGCTATGAAAAGGATCTATTGGGTTAGGTCGGAGCAAATAAGAATCTGCGTTTGGAATCTAGTTGACGGATTTAGCAACCTTGCACCGCTCGACCACGGGCCCGCGTCAGGCACTTTTACTTGAGCGTGTGACGCATCTTCCTTTCTCTGACCCAGATGCTGCGGCAGAGACACCAGTCAATACAGCATTCTAGAACTCTTTACATTCTGGCGCAAAATCGAATCCCTCCAGCCAGCACCAATGACAAAACATTTCCTGAGCTATCAGTCACGGTCGACCACTTATTGGCCTGCCTCCGAGGTGCTGTACCGTCGCCCAGAACCGACAGAGAGCGAGAGTGGAGCCACCTTCCGTTTACGAACACCATCAGCCCCAGCTTTGCCTCCCATTGGCTGTGTGGTTACTGCCCCACATCTGAGGCCCCGCAAGACAGCGAGAGGAAACCAGGAACAAGGGACGGGAGTGAAGGTTTAGCTGAAAGGTGCCCCTGCTCTCACAGTGCATATCGACAGTCACGCACGAGCCATCACACCCGCTAGCCCGGTTTTTGTGAGCCCCGCGTCGCGCGCACGGTCTTGAGAAACGCATTCGGTGTGTACGTCACTGTGCGCCCGCGCCACCGTTTGTACCGTCAAGCTGTGGGACCCCGCCGACTGGAGCTCTGGAGCCTCCAATTAACTTCGACGCGTCGCGCGCCAACAGTGCCATGTGGCTGTGGCGACTGCAGCCTACAGGACGCTGATATATCAATTATCCTGCCCGCTCCCCGAAAGCTCCAGGCTCCCAGTCAAACTCTAGTTCGGCTTTTCTTGGCCGCGCAGCCTCGCCACGGAACCGGGAGTTGCTTCTTCTCGCCAACGACAGGCCCATGGAGCTGGACCGCAGACAATGCTGCTCCCACTGGGAGCTCGCCAGGAGCCAGCCCATCGAGGCCAGGGGTACGTGCCGCCACGAATTCCTGTAGATGTCTTGCCAGTGCTGACATTCCCGGTGCGCCTTGGATGATGGTCTGCCCTGTCTGCACGACAGACTGCTTCACCCAGGAAGCCTTTGAATTCATCGACGGCCTCGTGGAGGAACAGCCGGTCGCGAGGCCGGCAAAGCGCCAGAAGGTCCAGGAACCAATCGAGATCTACGTCGCCGAGCTTGTTGCCTCGAAGCGCTTACCCGCCGCTGAAAGTTCAGCACCCACCCGCCATTTGAGCAGGCCAAATGTCGGAGCATCTGCGCACTTCCTCCGCGCCGCGGCCGCTAGCGATGCAGCCGAACAGCTTCATCTTTGCCACTGCCGGCACGTCTACGGAAAGTCCGTGTCGTGCTTGTCCATCCATCTCCCCAATGGCATTCCCGAGCCGGTTCGCTCCTTCATAGACTTCGGCGACATGATTCCGCGTGCGCGCCGGGCCGGTGAGCTGGTCCTGCACGTCGACCTTGACCTCCGGCTCGAGGCTGGGGAGGCGCGCCTGTCTTTAAAGTTCATGCTCCTCGCCGAGGAGACTTCTGTCTTTGCACCGCCCCCATCAGATCGCTGGGGCTGGATCAGGAAAGCGCGCGAGCTTGCCTTCAAGGCCTTTATGCCTACCGTACCTCTCGCCACTGCGACAGACGGATCGCCGCAGCAATTCTACAAAGCAGCGCACGCCACGGAGCCCGCATATTTCCCCATGCCAATTCCAGGACTCACTGCGACTCTCTACCCGTTCCAGAGGCGTGCAGTTCGATGGATGCTGCAACGAGAGGGTATGCAGTGGCAGCCGCCTGTAGACGAGGCTGTCCACGGCACCATCGTCCCATATACCCCGCCACTCACGACCCCCGTCGGCTTTACCCGGTTGCAGGACGTCCATGGCCAAGACTTCTACACTAGCGAGTTTCTCCATTTCACCGCTCGAGATGGCAACCCCTTGTACCGAGACCGAGCGGAGGCCGTCAAAGGTGGGATCCTCGCCGAGGAGATGGGCCTCGGAAAGACGTTGGAGATTATTGGGCTCGTGCTCCTCCACCGCCGCCCTTCGGCCTCAGAGAACACGATCAACGTTGCGGCGCTTGACACAAACCTGGAGCCTAGTGGTGCCACCCTAATCATCACACCGGACACACTTCGCGAGCAGTGGGCGAGTGAGCTCAGAAAGCACGCACCAAGACTTCGCGTTATGGCCTACAACGGCATGAGAAGAGCGAGCAAGACAGTAGACGCCAAGAGTGAGGCTTCTTTGGTAACCAGGCTGGCCGATCATGATGTGGTAATCATGACCTACAACGAACTCAGAGCCGAGATCCATTTTGCGACCCCGCCCCCTGATCGGTCTCGGAGGAGAGAAAGAAAGTACCTCCGCCCGATCTCTCCACTCATGAAGATCTCTTGGTGGCGCGTGTGTCTTGACGAGGCCCAAGAAATCGAAAGCGGTGTCAGCCATGCGGCTCAGCTAGCACAGATGCTTCCGCGTGTTAATGCCTGGGCTGTCACCGGAACACCAATCAAAGACGACATCAAGGACCTCAGGGGGCTTCTCTTGTTTCTTCACTGCGGCGTGTTTTCAAATGCCAACGTCTGGGAAAAGCTCGTCAAGTATCAGGAGATCTTCCACGATCTCTTCAGCCAGATCAGCCTGAGACACACAAAGCACCTAGTGAGGAGCGAGCTGGAGCTGCCGGCCCAGAAGCGCTACGTAATCAACATTCCGTTCAACGCAGTCGAGGAACAGTACTATCAAAGGCTCTTTCGGCATCTGGTCAAGACGTGCGACCTCGATGACCAAGGGGAGCCGACGATCGAGCATTGGATTCCCGAGGAGCACTCGCGCGTGATGCGGAACTGCCTTGATCAGCTCAGAAAGGCCGCGCTTCACCCACAGGTGGGGGCGCGAAGTCACACGACAGGCCGCAACCCACTTCGTACCGTGACCGAGGTTCTGGATTTTATGCTGCAAGAGGCAGAGAGCAATGTCCTGACCAACCAGCGGGCGTTGCTCGCTCTGAAGCTCACCAAGGGCCAACTTTTCGAGGAGACACCAAGAAAGAAAGAAGCCCTGGTGATTTGGCAGGAGGTTATCGATACTATCGAGCCCATCATCGAGGCCACGCGCGAGGAGATTCGTGTGCTGCAGACAGATGCGCCCCAATATGAGGCGGACGATGAAAGTGAGCAAGAGGAGAATACTGGGCCTTCGCGCCTGGGCGAAGTGCAGCGAAAGCTGCGATATGCGCTCGAGATCCAGCACAAGGCCGTCTTCTTCTGCGGCAATGTCTACTTCCAGATCAAGAACGATAAGGATATGACAGATCCGGAAGACAAGGACGAGATGGAGCGGCTGAGTAAGCTTGAGGACGAGAATTACTCGCGAGCGAAACGTATACGCCGAGAGATCCTCCAAGACCCGGATCAAAAGGCGTCCAAGCTGATGCGCCGGATCGAGGAAAAAGCGAAACGGCAGGACTTCGCAATGATTCCCAACATGGAGTGCGGAGTAAGGGCCGGAATCGAGACGAGTATGATCGTTGACATGATCGAAGCCCTGTGCGCCGCCCTCAACGAGCAAGCGGACCAGCTCGACGCCTGGCGCCAGCGGCTCATCGAGCTCATTTGCAAGCCGCTTGTAGACGAGGACGAAGATGTGGAAGTTACTGGCGACGAATATGGCGACTCTACCAAGGTCCAAGAGGAGATTATTGTGTTTGTTCAAGTCATACGAGCGGCTCTTGCTGATCGTCAGGCGGCGATCTCGGGCCAGGCTGTGAGCAAACTGGTAGTGGACGAGACGAAGACGTCCCTCGCACTGGCACTCGAGGACGAGGGTCCTGCCCCTCAAAAGCTCATCGAGTTGTTCGAACAGCGAGCCCGCGTGTCACCTACCAACTGCCAGGGATCCCTCAGGTCTTTGCTTGGGGACCTGCGGACGGTTTCGGCTTCTCTCAAACCCCAAAAGTCTGACCGCGCGCTGGCGGAGCTGGGGTTGGTCGAGCAGCTGCAGCGGAAGCTGAGTGCCATGTGGAACAAGCAGAGCAAGGTCCAGGCGACGATGGAGCAGGAGGTGGATCTTTTTACCACCATCATGAACGCACGCGTGGACTACTACCGCCAACTGCAGGCCATTTCCGATGACGTGGCGCCCTTCAAGGACGCGAGGGACGAAGGCGCTTTGACGAGCATGGAAGCTCAGGAGAAGACGCTGATTGACAAGATTGCCAAGGCTCAGGCTGAGCACCGGTACTGTGAGTATTGCAAAGCCTCAAGAAGATTGTGGTTTGAGCCGTCGCTGACAGCATGGTGGTTCCGTCTACAGTGCTCAACTTGAAGAATACTGGAGAGAAGGAAGAGATTCGCATGTGCCCCATCTGCCAGAACGAGATCACGAACGGGGTCATAACCACGTGCGGACACCAGTTCGACAAGGATTGCTTATTGCCATGGCTGAGTCGCGCAGGTACCTGTCCGACTTGCAAGCGGCCCGTCAGGCCGTTCCAACTGCACCCCTTCACTCTCAAGCCACAGCAGCTCAGGCTGATGAACCACGGAGACGAAGGCTCCGGTGGACCGGAAAATAACGAAAACGACCGCCGGCAGTCTTCGTCGAGTCCCAAGTCCAAAAACGTCATCTACTCGACCTTCAACGCCGAGAAGTTGGCCGAAATCAAGGCGGTGGAGCTGGACGGCCCTTCATTTACGACCAAGGTCGACGCCATCGTACGCCACCTGCTATGGCTCCGGCAGAGCGACCCGGGGGCCAAGTCCATCATCTTCTCGCAGTACACCGACTTCTTCAGCGTGCTCTCGGACGCCTTCAACCGGTACCGGATCGGGTTTTCGTCTATCAGCGACAAGTCCGGCATCCAGCGCTTCACCGAGGAGCCGGGCATCGAGTGCTTCCTACTACACGCGCGCGCACAGTCGAGTGGCTTGAACCTGGTCAACGCGAACCATGTGATCCTGTGCGAGCCGCTGCTCAACACTGCGCTCGAGCTGCAGGCCATTGCGCGTGTGGACCGGATCGGACAGCAGCAGGACACGACGGTGTGGCTGTACATTGTCGAGGGGACGGTCGAGGAGTCGATCTACAACTTGTCAGTGCAGCGCCGTCTTGAGCACATGGATCGGAACCTCAAGGGCAAAGGGAAGGGCAAGGATATGGACGAGTCGAGCCTCGAGATCGCCAACGCCATGGAGATGGAGCAGGCCTCGCTAACAAAGCTCATGCGGCAGAAGGCCGGCAAGGAGGCTGGCGAGGAGATTCCTGTCGATGACCTGTGGACGTGTCTCTTTGGCCATGTAGGCCGTCGGGCCAGCAATGGCGGCGGCAGGGAGGAGCGCGTCATTGTTATCCACGATGACGACGAGAACGAAGAGCTGACAGAAGAGGCTGTGCAGGGGCGGGAGTCCCAGCTGCAAAACGACCCGGTCATCCGTCGGCGCTTGCTGGCTGATGCTGCCGAGGGCAGGCGTAGACGCGATGTTGTTGTTATTGACGAGGATTAGATCTGGGCACTACGCAGGGTTGTTGAGATAAGGTATAAAGTTTCTGACGATCATACTCGGTACTTGGGGCAGCGGGTTGTAGGAGTTAGTTGAGGCAAAGCTTGGTTTGTTTTTGCCTGCAGATACCATCATGATATACAAAAACGTCCTCCTTTTGTCCTCTGCTTCCACCCATGTAGTTGTCTCTTTTTATTCTATTTTATTCTTATTTTATTCTTGGAAAGCCGAGCTACTTGGGCAAAACCTTTTAGACTCGCGTACCACCCACACTGGACCTCGGAAATAGATCTACATGAAAGGGCAGGCGGCTGGTGGTGGTAATGATTAACTGGTCTCGGAGGGGTCGTTGAGCGATTGGGCCCCTGAAATTGATGTGGTCGTGATTCCCGTGTCGGCATGGTATGGATCAGCGCACTGTGTTCGCACTTGGCGGAGGGGCCAGGGGTAGCAACAGCCCCACGCCCAGCCATGATTCGCTAGAGGAACGCCCATCCCAGCAGTGCAGTGGAGGAACGGCATTTGTGGCAACGTCGAGCCCAGCAACCCTCTCCGGCTCGAGGGCCATCCGACGGCGCATCCAAGCCCAAGCAAACCGAACCCGAGTTTCCAAGCTGTGTCACTACGAAGAAAAAAAACCCGCTCTACCGTCTCGACGCCATGGGGAAGCTGCCAGCAGCACGTCGCCGTCTCGAGTGATTTGCGACATAGCACGGCGGGCGGGTGGCGCCTCGACACCACCAGCGACCGACCAAACGACGCCCCCCCCCGGCCCAACTGCCGCCCTCGACGGCAGAACACGACGGCCGGAGCCGGCACTGCTAGCTGGACTTGACGGCCTTGGGCAAGACCCGTTCTCTCTCCGCTCTGGCACCCACCGCCGGCGACCGCAAACATGTCGCAGTTCAGGCGAGCGCCCCAGGGCAACAGCATCCTGGGGACGCTGCAGGCGACCGACATGTGGGACACCAAGGCCACTCTCCCGGCAGGTGAGCGGCCATGGCCACGGCAGACCACTTGCAGATGAGGACGCTGACCGGACGCTCTCTGTGTGCACAGAAATCCTCGTCTCTGTCCTCGACTACCTGCCGATCCCAGACCTGATGCGCTTCGCACGCGTCTCCCGCCGCATGCAAGAGATGGTCTATGACGACACGAGATGGGTGGCACGGCTTAAAAGCATGGGTGCCTGGAACGAGGCCGAGGCACGCCGCCGGTTCGACGAGGCCGTCAAGAGGAGGCGCGAGGCCGCCGAGAGGGCTAACAACGCAGGCGGTCAGCGCGGGTCTGTCATTGGTGGGGCCCTGGGGCAGAGGGGGGCGCCGACGAGCTTCACGATATTCGACGCCACGGTGGAAGAACAGCGCCAGAGGGGCAGGGGGGTCGCCGACCTGAGCCAGGGCTTTCAGACCATGTCCCTGGGCGGCATGGAGGCCCTTGTCCCGCAGCAGGCACACCAGCCGTCACAGCAGCAGCGGCCGGAGGAGCGGCAGGCCGGCGGCAGCGGAGACCCGATGCAGGACCCCAACGCACTGCTGGACGTGCTCAAGAATGTGGTCAGCGCCCGCGGCCGGGCGCGGCAAGAGTTTGGCAAAATCTACGGGGCGCTGGGGCCCTTCTACCATGACCTGGTGCGGGCGCGGAGCCACACGGACCCCGTGCTGTTCCAGGTCTTCCGCGACCCGGAGCGGCAGGCCCGCATGCTGGCGAACCTGGTGACTTTTTCGCGCAGCGACTGGGCCGAGGGCTGCCGGCTGCGCGGCGAGCGCCTGCTGACCATGGTCGGCATCTTCGAGACGGCCGTGCTGCGCGAGTTTGAGCAGGGGTACGAGTTCTGGGACGTCGAGGGCCGCATGCGTCGGTACGCCCACGTGCTCGACGACCTCAACGGCGCCAACGCCGCAGTCGAGCTCTTCATCGCCAAGCACCCCGTCTTTTCCGAGGCCGGACACGATCTCATGGCCGACCCGGTCGCGTGCCTGGACCAGGCGGGCGGGGAGTCTGGAGACATAACCCTGGAGCCGTCGAGGCAGTTCTTCGATAGGCTGGCCGCAAAGGTCAACGAGCAAGGCGCTGTTATCGGCAAGATCTTCCCACGGCCGAACAACGTCTTTTGGATCTTTGTGGACAAGATCAAGGACGAAATCATCGTCGAGTACTGCACCCCGCTTTTCGACGAGGCCCATGAGCGCAGCCTTTCGGCGTATCTACAGGCGGTCTCTGGGGTCTTTGAACAGGCGTACCAGTTCTTTAGCACGCTGCAGGTGCCCAACGGCACGGCCGAAGAGACGGAAGAAAAGTCCAAGGAGATGGCGCTCAGGATATTCGAGCCGCATCTGGATCTGTACCTGCAGGAAGAGCTCGACTTCTTTGCCAAGCATGCCGAGAACGAGGTGGGGATCTGGGAGACACGGCTGTCGGAGCAGGACGCGACCGCCGAGTCCTTTTACATGGGCAGCTTTAATCGGCAGGCCGACAAGAAGGACTTTTTGAGCTCCTTCAAGAAGGTCGTCATGATGCCCGTCACGGTGCTGCCAAGTCTCCCTGGTCAGCTGCTCACGGGTCCCTTTGGAGGCGGCAGCAAGGCGTCGGCTTCGAATGCCACAACAAGCACCACCGCAGCCAACGGAAACGGGCTGCAGCCCCCTACATCACCTCTGCCCTCGCGGCCGCAAAGTCCTGGTCTGGGAGCGGCATTTGAGCGCACCGCCACCCCACTGCCCGAGAAGGCGCCGACGGATGAGCTGGCGGCGAAAGCGGCCCTGGTGGCGTCGCGGCTGGAGGGCATCAAGTCTCTGTTCAGCATCGAGGTGGCGGTGAACCTGACGCACGCGGCCAAGACGAGCCTGGGTCGTGCCGCCGTCTTCATCCGGCTGGGTGGCCAGGCGGGCGGGGAGGCGCGCGAGCAGTGTGAGGCCATTTTTGTCAGCCTGCTGCGCATCTTGGGCGGCCGGCACATCAAGCCCGGCTTCGACCGTGCCGTCGAGCATTTGTCGCACTACAACCCGCGCGACGTCACGGACCACTCCAAGAGCGGCGTGGCCCCTCTGGTCATGTTCATCGAGCTTGTGAACCTGGGCGACCTCATCTCGCAGATGGTTGACGTCTTCTACGAGCAGCAGCTGGCGGCGCCCAAGATCGCAGACCGCAACGACTTCCTGGACGCGTCGGGCCTGGCCAAGAAGAAGTTTGAGCAGATGCTGGACGAGAGCGTTGCCGCTGGCCTTAACAAGGGCATCGACGTGCTCATGGACGAGGTCGAGTACATCTGCNCGCGGGGGCGCCCGGATCCGAGAAGGACACGACGGCGGGGGCGGGGGCGGGGGCGGGCGGCCTGGGATCGTCATCGGCAGGAGGCGGCGGGCTGGGCGACACGGACATGGGGCCGACGCAGACGGCGAAGCGGGTGGTGGAGCTCGTGTCGAGCCACACGCGCATGCTGGTGGGGACGACGGAGAAGACGATGCTCGACGTCTTCAACGGCGAGGTGGGCCTGCGGCTCTTCGCGGCCGTGTGCAAGCACCTCAAGCGGCAGCGCGTGTCGACCGACGGCGCCATCAAGGTCATCTCGGACATGAACCTCTACTTTGAGTACGTGCGCCGCGAGCTCCGGAACCCGGACCTGCTGCCCTACTTCAAGGCCCTGCGCGAGCTGTCGCAGATATACCTCATCGACCCGCGCCACTCCAAGGAGATGGCCACCATCATCGCCGACGGCGACCGCTTCGGCGGCGTCTTCAGGGCCGAGGAGGTCTACCAGTACGCCGAGCGCCGGGCCGACTGGTATCAGGTCAAGAGGCACGTGGAGAAGGCCATGTACGGGCTCGAATGCAGCCTCATGTGATTCGGCGGCGTCGTCTTTTGTTTTCTTGTTGCTTTTGCTCGTTGGTTTCTGGCTACCCCTTCGAGCAAGCATGGGAGGCAATCTTATATATATAAAAACGACAGTGTCGTCTCTCTCTCTCGGAGCACTGATTTGCTGTCATGATGGAGCGTGAAGCGTGGAAACGACAGGCAGAAGACTCTAGCCGCGCTCGTCGTTGTTCAAAGAGGCGAGTCTAGGATACAGACGCATAAACGAAATGATGATGACGAATGGAAAGAGGATTGAATAATTCTTCATGGCATGACGAGATAGTCTTTTAAGAATTTATTTATTTTGCATTCCTTGTTCCTGTTTTTCTAGCGCCTCAACTCCTTTTGTTGTTTGCTTTTGTCCCAAGGCGAAAATCCCTCCCTACCGTTTCGTTTCGCACAGCAGTAGAACCGCCTGATGATGATATGCAAAAGCCCATCCCAAAAACAAAAATAAAAATAAAAAGACACCCACTCGCCCGTCATGTACAAATAGATAAATGCCCGCCCACCATTACCCAGAATCTCATTCATTTTGCCCCAAAATCCAGCTTCCGGGCCACCTTGGCAGCGCGGGCATCGTCGAGCTGGCCGGGCTTGCGCGACTGGTCGGCAGCCGACTTCTTCTCGGCGCCCTTGCCCTTCTTCCTGGGCAGGTCCTGCTTCGGGGTTGGCTTGGGCTGGGAGCGCCACCAGGGGTGGCGCAGCATGTCCCTGGCGGTGATGCGCTTGCGGGGGTCGAGGGTCAGGGTCTTCATGAGCAGGTCGACGCCGTCGGTGCCGGCGGTGCCAAAGGTGGCCATCATCCGGTTCTTGTCCGGGACCGGGTGGGGCGGGTCGGCGGGCGGGGTGTACATGTCGAGCTTGGAGACGCCGGGCCAGTTGTCCTCGGTGGGACTGCCGAGCTCGGCGCACACCATGGCCAGCTGCTCGAGCTCCGAGTTGCCGGGCAGGTAGGGCTTGCGCAGGACCAGCTCGGCGAAGACGCAGCCGACGGACCAGACGTCGACGGCGCCCGAGTAGTGGCGGGCGCCGTAGAGGAGCTCGGGGGGCCGGTACCAGCGCGTGATGACGTTTGCCGTCATGGCGCGGTAGGGGTCCGAGAAGGAGCGGGCAAGACCAAAGTCGGCCAGCTTGACCTCGCCGTCGGCGGCGACGAGCAAGTTGTTGGGCTTGATGTCGCGGTGCAGGACAAAGTTCTCGTGGCAGAACCAGACGGCGCGCGTCAGCATGCCCATCCAGGCCTTGATGTCGGCGCCGCCGTAGATGACGCCATCGGTGTCGCGGATGAGCATTTCGAGGTCGCCGAGCGGCAGGAACTCGAGCACCAGGCACAGGTTCTGGCTGTTGGACGAGTAGACGGAGCGCAGGGCGATGATGTTTGGGTGCGAGAGCTCCTGCAGGTGCTTGAGCTCGCGCACGGCGTCGGGGGCCATGCCGTCCGTGTACTCCTTCTGCACCTTGATCATCTTGATGGCGACAATGTTGGACGGCTTGGCGCGCTCGTAGCCCTTGTGGACGATGGCGTAGGTTCCCTCTCCGAGAAATTCGGCTGTGGCGGGTTGAGATTTGAAGACGGCATCTTGTCAGCCAGCGGGTTCCCTTTTGCGTGCGCCCCTGCTCTCGCTCTCACTCTCGCTCCCCATACACCACACGGCGCAACATTAGGCTACGCACTCGTCACATATTTGTTCGCCTCGGCGCGGTTCATCTGCTCAATCAGGTCGCCGGCGGGCAGGGCGGCAGCACCGGCGGCGGCGGCAGCACCAGCGGCGCCCGCAGCCTTGGGCTTGAGCTGCTGCTTCGGGAGGGAGCTCGGGGTGCCATTGGCGGAGGAGACGGCCGACAGCTGGCGCTTGAGCGGCGACGACGTCGACCGCTGCTGGGCGGCGGCGGCGGCCACGGCGGGGTCGAGGGGCGGGGGTATCAGCGGCGACACGGCCATGGCGAAAGCGTGGGGGAGGGGAAGCTGTGCGGGTTCCGGTCTGGCGGCTGTCTCGGTCTCGACGCGCCCTCGCACATTGTCGGGAGCGCGTGTTGTTCCTTCTGCCCTGCCTGCTGGGGCGGCGGCGGCGGGCGGCGGTCCAGCCCTGCGGGTCGGTGGAGGCGCGCAGATGGTATCGGGGCCTGGTGATTGGACGGGCAATTGCGGCCTGTATCGCTGGCACCGGGTGCACTTGCCCGCCAATCGCCAATCCTCAGTCTCACCACTTGGGCCGGCCGTCTCTGCTCGTGTTCGACGCCAGCCCACCCAGGCCAAGCCAAATCCAGGCCACAATCCGGCAAACAACAGCCACCAGCAGGACGGCAGAGGAGCTGACGACGACAGGGCCCAGGCGGGCGTCCGGGACAGGCAGGGCCTGCGCCACGCGCCAAAAGGGGGAAGCAATCACGCCAGCAGCGACGGGTGGCGCCAGTCGGCCGACGCACACACGACGATGGATGCGGCGGGCGTCGGGCAGCGCCGCCAAACCTCAAACCTGTTCAGACCCAAGCCCCAGAGCTGGGGACGCCTTCCCGGCGCCCTGGATCGCGCGCCTGCCCTATAGCCGGATCGACAGCGGCACGGACCCTTGGGGAAGGGGGACGCGCCTGGCTGGGGGGGCAGGCGCAGGCCGCACGCCGACTGATGTGGCGGGCTCCACCTCCACTGCACTGGGCTGCTATGGTGGGGCGGCGGTCGGGCCCAGGCACGCCAGGCCATCCATGCTGATGACAGCAAGCCCGCCCGACTGACGTCATGCCGCCGCCCTGCCTTGCTCGAGGCCGCGCCGCAGATGCGCCGGCCAGCGACCAAACGGCCGCCAGCGCTTGCTTTCCGCCGACCCTTCCCTTTGCTTTATGCTCCCTCGCCCCTGCCCTCGGGTGACCGCCTCTCTCGCCCGCTATATTTGGCTGTTGGGCCCGACCAAGCCTGCTTGCCTGCTTGGCCCGCATACAAAGCCCGCCCTGCTACCCTTTCTTTGCCCTCCCACCTCCACTCTCCCGACCAATTCCAGGGACCTGATCCACGAGGGCGGGCTCATCGGACTGCGCATCCAGGGCCGCTCCGTATCTGCCCAAACACGAGTTCCTGCGAGCCACTTCTGCTTGACCAGCCAGCCCATTGGCGCCTCGCAACGGGACCGACCACCACACCCCGTATCCGCTTTGGGCTGTGAGACGAAGCATCCGACATCGTGCATGCACAAAGGGCCTCGTTCAAGGGTCCTGCCTCCCCCTTCCTTTAACCATCGCCGCGCCCGTCGCCCACTTGGCATTGACACCACCTCGTGCCTCTGTGCTTCCGCTTTTTTTTTTTTCTTTGTTTTTTTTTTCTGTGTGCCGTCGCCATCGTCACATCCCCCGCCGGGCCGTTTGTGCTCGTCGAACCCGTAACAAGTTCTGCATCTTGCCAAAATGATTCGACTATCATACTGGGTTTGTTGTCCCCGTCTCATACTATACACCCCCAAACCACATGCTCACCATGCGTCTCTTCCAGGTCCTTCCCATCATCTCGGGCACGGTATGGCTGGGCACGCTGCTCGGCCTGCTGCTCCACTGGATCATCGACACGAACCGCGTCTTCTACCCGAGCATGAGCGAAGGCCAGTACATTGCTTACATCAGTGATGTCGGTGCCGAAGAACTCAAGCCGCTCTTCATCACGGGGTGTGTCATCACCACGGTCTTTCTCGACGCCGGCTTCCTCGCCGACCGCTGGCTGCGCCACAAGGGCCGCCTCGTGCCCAACACCAGCCTAACCGAAAAGGTCCTTTCGGGCCTCACCGTGTTCTTTGCGCTTGTGGGCACCGCCGGCCTCATTCTTCTGAGCATCTTCGACACCATGCGCTACGTTGTGCTGCACCGAATTTTCCTTACCCTGTTCATGGGCGGCTACGCCCTGAGTGCCGTCTTCATTTGCTGGGAATACCAGCGCCTGGGCCAGAACAGAGAGCACCGCATCCTGCGAATTTCCTTCTGGATCAAGTTGGCATTCGTCATCACTGAGGTGCTGCTGTCTGTTGGCTTCGGCGTCGCGCTCGTGACGCACAACCAGAACTCGGGCGCGATCCTGGAGTGGGTCATCGCCTTCCTCTTTACATTCTACATCTTCTCCTTCTTTATCGACCTCTACCCGGCCGTCTACACGGGCCGCAGGGGCGGTGGCCCTCACCGTCACCGCGGCGCCTCGGACGCCTTCAGGACCAAGGGCATGCCTGTGCTGGCGCACCAGTCATCGTCGTCCATGTCACAGCGGAGACCGATCGATGTCGAGGAGGGCAGGCCAGATTCGTTCCCCATGCGCACCGCCGGCGGCAACGGAGAGTACCGGACCGCCTCCCGCGCCGCCCCGAACGGTACATCGCCCATGCCGCGGCCCCCGCCACAGGACTTCTAGTTCAACCTTTGGTGGGGTCGCTGGCCTGGGGAGGCAGACAGCACTTCGACTTCGAAGACATCCGAGCCCTTCACCCTGGAGTCGAGTGTACAGAGTTCGTGGACACAGTTTCCAGACATGAAGATACCCGAAACCCCCACATTGCTTCGAAAGACGTAGCATTAACGATTAATCGATACCCCCCTTCAAAGCGGCCTTTCGACGCTTTGTTCACCATTCTCTTTCTTTTCACCTTGTTGCATTATTAATCTCCGGCGGTGCGAGGGCTTGGCGTTGGGATGAAATCTTGTTCGCTTTACACCTGGCTCCTTTGGACACCATGATCACCGATACATCAGTTACATACCGCTCACCTATAAACGTTCCCTCCCTTGCTAGATGCCTCTGCCTAGACCAACCTATCCAAATATCTTAGTGTTTATTGTATAAGAATTGTTCTTGATGTTTGACTGAAGTTAATCTTGTCTGAATTCTAAACATTTTCAACAGAGATAGGATTTGCTATATAAGCCCTAAATACACACCTGTTCAGGACTAAGCCTACTGAAACAATCTGGGCCGCTCGGAGTGCCGTCGTGATGGGCAAGGCCCAGTTTATATTACAGTGCGAATTGAAATCCCGCCCATCTTAACTGGTCAGATTATATTCCCTCTGTCTCTTCTCGAAACTACGCCTCGCGTCTGCCCGCCATGCTGGAGCTTTTTAATGACCAAACGTCCAAAGTTATCTGGGTCTCCCGAATCTGTTAATTATTGTGTCGTGATTACTTTTGAAGTGATTCAACACCAACGGTCAAAAAGAAGAGCGGCCGAGTTTTATAAATAAAAAAAAGGCTGTGGAGAGCTTGAGAAAGCAGGAACGACGAGTGTTTCCCTACACCAATGCACAATTCACCTCGGGGAACGAATCTCAGAAGGTGGTTATAACGGCCCAAGCGGGGCTCCAGCAAGAGACAACGTCCATCGACGCGGACGCTGTCGTGCCAGTGAAGCAGCATGGCTCTAATGTCTCGCTCAAAAGACTGGGCTCTAAGACCTTGCCCAAGAGACGAAGACGGATATATGTATATATCAGCCAGTGAATCGGGCACGGATTCAACCATAGTCTACGACATGGAAGAAGAAGAGAGCAGCCACAAGCAGCGACATGCAAAAGTGAATCGCGGCCACTTTGAGCGCAGAGAAGATAGCCGCAGGCAGCAGCAACCCCAGCGGCAGCGGCGGAGACTGGATCCCGAGAGGCGGGATTCGCGCAGGAAAAATGACAGCCGACGGCACCCCCAGCCGACACCGGTGCAAGTTGATCACGCTCAGAATGCTCACCTGAAAGAACGCTTCACACGTAGCATGAAACCTGAGCCTGGATACGCTCCCGTCCAACACGGGCCGTGGGGAGACCCTGGGCCGTCTCCCGGCGGCATGGGGCGTGGTGCCCGGGGCCCTGCCCTCCCAGC
>PYSQ01000556.1:0-18950 GCA_003049435.1 Nakataea oryzae | reverse complement strand
TCCCAAAAGTCAGGCGGTGCCAGAGCTGGCCATGGCTGGGATCACGACGGCGAAGGGGTGATAGCTAGGGCCCGGCCGGAGCTTCACGGATCCAAACACTGACAAAACCGCGGTGCAGGGGAGTCGTTGATACTACCAGCATGGGCCCGAGCGAGTGCGAACGTTCACGTTGCTCGCGTTCAGACAGCTCCCGAGCCTGCGACGGGCTTGACATTGCCCTTTGGTGCGGACCAGGATTCCATACTCGGAATTCTACAAAGTCATACACAACAAGAAAGTCACTAGTTCTGAGCCCGCCAACGGCCCAGAGAGCGCCGCCAACTCTAACAGGACGCCTTGTCTGAAGTCCTGGCGAGGTCCCCGCATCGTACAAAGCATATCTGGGCCTCCCCGGCTCGGGTCCGCTCTCGGGCGCGCGCGCAGGGAATCAATCTTGGGGACAAGCGTTGATCGGAATAACGAGAGAACGGGTCGAGGCTCTGTGCTGATCTGGCCGCGTTTCATCAAAGCGGGATGATGGGAAGTGGGCGCCTGGAGCAGAGACGGCATGAACGACTATCAGAGTCGTTGGCTGCAGACACTCCGACATCTTGGGCACAGGCAAAGCCTTCCCCTCCTTTTCCCCCCTTCATCCGCATCATCTGTGTGGCTGGCCTGGGCCTTGGTCCCGTCTTGGTGGTCATGATTCGTACTGTCTGAGGATGTGGTGGTGACGGATTATGTACAATCTCGCACACAAGTAAACAGAACTTGCCAGATGATGCAGAATATGAGGTGCCAGAAAGAGCCGGCTCGCCAGAGCCAGCGCAAACAACAGAGAAACCGACAGGAAAAAACAAACCCAGGCCCATTCCCCGCACGAAAAGACAGAAACTCCAGTTGAAGCAACAGAACCCAATCACAGCGTAGTTTGCCCAACCCTTGACCTTGCTCATCGGCTTGACAGAGCGGCCAAGACTCCCGAATGGCCCTCCCGTCTAACCAGAGCTCGAGCTCGCCGACTCGCGGGCACCCCGCCCCCTTTTTGACTCCCCGAAAAGAAAATCGAAATATTAGAGACCCCATCCATGCATGTGCACCGGGTATGCACGAGCATGGGAAACCTTGGCCGTCTTTGGGTTTGCCACCAGCAGCACGGCCCTCGCTGCATGCGACGCGCTGTGCTGCAGCTACGTCGAGTCCCTGTGCTCGCGGAGCTTCTTTGTTGACTTTGCCGTTCCGATGTGGGTGTTGTGGACTGGGAAGCTGGTTGTTAGTAATACGACCATAGAAACAGAACAAGGGTGCAAGGAAGAACTCACCCTTTGTCGCAAACCTCAAGCTGGTGATGGTCTCCTTGAGATGCGCCTCGAGCGGGCTGACCATGACAAACATGAGCGTCTTGGAGTTGCCGCCCAGCGAGTATTGCAGCAGGTGCGTCAGCTTGGAGTTGCGGTATGGCACGTGGCCCTGCCCCTTGCCGAGCGCCTCGATGACGTCGCCGAGGCACGAGAGCGACTTGTTGATGTTCTGCGTCTCCCGCATCCGGTCGCCCTCCACCTGCGAGTGCTTCAGCCGCTCCGAGCCAGCCAGGTCCACCAGGTTCAGCGTCCCCTCGCACCGCTCGCCCGTGGCCGAGTTCTCGCCCACGAGCTTCAGGATGAAGACCGAGTGCGACCGCGAGGACCGCTCGTTCGCCTTGGTCGCCGCCACCGACCGGTTGCTCTGCGCCTCGTCCAGCATCTGCTCCACGCGCCCGGCCGAGTCGAGCGGGACGGTGCGGCAGTTAACCACCGTCGTCTGCTTGCGCACGTCGTCGTGCTGGATGCTGAGCTTCTTGCGCCCGCCCTCGGGCGCCAGGAGGTCGTGCAGCTCTTCGTTGTACACCTCGATGAAGGACCCGACCATTTGGTAGCTCCAGGACTTGTCCCTGAGCCGCTCCGCCTCGTCGTAGATCATGTGCACCGCCCTGGGGATCATGCCGTCGGCACTCGACATGGTGAAGGTCTTGCCCGACCCGGTCTGGCCGTAGCAGAAGATGCAGACGTTGTAGCCGTCTAGCGCGCTCTGCACCAGCTGCGAAATCTCGCCAAAGATCTCCTCGTTCTGCGTCTGGGGCGTGAAGACGCGGTCGAACTCGAACGGCATCGTCTTGCGGCTGACGTTGCCGGTGGCGCTCCGCTCCTCGGGGCCTGTGACGTCCAGCTGCGCCGAAGTCTTGTGGTCCGGGAACCCAAGGGCCGCCGCTGCACCCTCGGACGCGTCCAGGACGGGGCGTACCCTGCACATGACGCGGATGTTGCCCTTCAGCTCCTGGTACTTGTTGAAAAGAACGCGGCGCTCCGTCTCCTCCTTCATCAGCTTCTCGCGCGCCTGCTCCGCGATGGCGAGCGCCTCCTGGAGGCGCGTCTCCATGTCGTTGAACGAATCCGACTGCTGCTGGTTGCTAGACTCGAGGAATCTGACCTTGCCCGTCAGCTGCTGGATCTGCGCCTCGAGCGTCAGGTTCGCCGTCGTCAGCTCGATGACGGCCTTCTGGACGCCCTCCTTGAGCGTGACCTCGCGGTCGAGATCGCCCTTTAGCCTCTCCACCTGCGAGCGCATCTCGTCAATGTCTCGGTCCTTTTCGCGCATGGCCCGGTCCGTTTCTTGCTGCTTCGAGCCGAGCTGGGCGCGCACTTCCTCCAGCTGCCTCTGGTCCCGTGCCCTCTCATCTTCCAACTGTGCCCGGAACCGACGCTCGGCGGCCTCAACGGCCTCACGCTCGCTCCGTTGTGCCCTGGCGGTCTGGTCCTCGACCTCCCTCCGCAGCCTCTCGAGCTCGTGCTTATGTTCACGTGCCTGGCCGTCCAGCTCAAACTTGTGTCCGCGGCGCTCCGTCTCGAGTTCTAGAGTCAGTGTATGCACCTGTTGCCGCAGCTCGGCAAGCTCCGAGTCCAGCTTTTCCCGGTCTTTTTCCAAGTCTTTTGCCCTGCTGTTGGCCAGCTCAACCACTTGTTCCATGGCCTTCCTCTCCGACATGGACATGTTCATGACTTCTTTCATGGCCTTCCATTGTGATTCGACCTCGTTCAACCTCTCATCAACATCCCATGCTTTGAACTCGAGATTTCTAATGTTAGCTTCCTTCGTGAGAAAGGGCGGGCGAGACTTGGTAGGAGAGCTGGACGCCGGGATCCCAGTGCGCTGCCTGCACGCCTTGATGGAGCCCTCGAAGGTCTGCATCATGGCACCCAAGGACCGACGGCCGCACGTCGGCGTCTTTGGTGGCGAGGGAGGTGGCGGCGCAACTAGGCGCGCGTCTCCTGTCGCCGTGAGCTGGGGCGGCGAGCCCAGTTGACGGGGCTGCGCGACCCGGCCGCTCTTTTGGCGCACCGTGACCTTCTCAAGGAAGCCGTCTAACGGGTCCTGGAGGCCTGGGGCCGCAGTGCCGAACGCCAGGTTGGAGGCCGCTTGATCTCCGTTGCTGGTGCTGTTGTTGCGGGTGGGATGCACGTCTTCGTCATTGCTGATATGCAAGCGATTTACCCCGTCGACGAGAGACCTGAGAGAGCTTTCCCTCCTGTCTTTCCGCTTGGTTGTTGGGCGACCACCCAGAGACTGCGTCGACTTGACCCCGCGCAGCTTGCTTGGCTCGAGGGGTCGGGTTTTGGGTCGCTGATATTGACTAGAGAAAGTTAGCGTATGCTTCGTACCGTTCTGCTGGCTTGAGGCGGCTGGCGATGCCTCTTCGATGTCTTCGTAGGCTCCGAAGGCGGTGACCGGGCGTGGTTTCGCAGTTCCTCGGGGGGCGCCGCTGATCGATTTCGCAAAGGAGGATGGCTGCTGCCGGCTGGGCCCGGCGGCTGGTGGGCGGGCGCCCGGTCCGACACTGAACGCATAGCTGCTCTTAGCAGGCTGTCGTGAAGCGGCGCTGGTAGCGGGTGCCTTTGCCGCCGCCAGCGCGCTCATGCCTGCGGCCGATGGGGGTCGTATCTGGCAGCGCAACCGTTAGCGTCATGGACACGGCTCTCGGCGAGGGGGATGCGGACGGGGCATACTCCTGACGCCAGGCCGACGATTGAAGAGGCCTTGACCTGCCGGCTAGGAGCGGGAGTGGCGGCTACGTTCTGTTTGGTTCCGTAGCACTCGCCTCCTCTCTCCGCCAGGGTCTTGCGCTGCTTGGCATCGGGCTGAGGGACTGCTTCGGGCGACGGCAAGAGTTAGCGGCGGGGAGCGCAAGGCGTGGTTTCTGAGAGCAGAGAGACAGAGAGAGACAGAGAGCCGGGCACCGACATTCGCTGTTCATCCGCTTGCTGCTCAGGCTGGCCTGGGGCGGGGCCAGCAGCGTCGACTTGGCGGCAGCGGCGCGCGTGTTGCTTTGGGATTCGGATATCTCTTGCAGCCCAAAGGCTCGGCTCGGGGGCCGGAGACCCGAAGGGCGGTGAGCCTGGAGGGGTAAAACGGCGCGGCGGCAGTCAGCATTGCGTGCGGCCGTCGAGCCGGCGGCGGCGGCGGCGAGGGCGGCGACGGGACAGGACAGGGGCTGCAGGGCAGTGGATGTGCTGCGGCAGCATGGGTCTCGGGCGGCGACACGTACCGTGGCCTCGACGGTCTCCATGTCGAGGGCGCGAAAGCGTTGGATCAGCTGATGATAGACCGCAAAGCTTGAAGCAAGGAGCAGCGCTCCCGACGCGAGGGGGGCTGGAGGACTCGTGGTGACGGAGGCTTCGCCTGGCTTCGCGCTGTGGGCTTGTTTGGGGAGGGCATCGGGGGGAGCGCGGCCGTATATTGCTGGTGCTAGGCGCGGCGCGGGTGCCAGGGGAAAGCAAGGTGCTGGTGGATTTTCGCCTGTGCTCAACTGCGATGCGGAGAAGGCCGCCGCCTGCCAAACGCAGCCCTCCAATCCCGTTATTTGTTTACGCCTAGTTGCGGGCGCAACCCGCAGCGCCGCCCTGGCCACTCAGTGCAGCTCGGGCGGGGGCCTGTCGCCGACAAGTGGGGCGCCAGCCGGGTCCTGCCTCTGGCCCCTCCAAGCACAGAAGTCAGCCGTGCACGGACCCGGGCCAACGTCAGAAGCCTCTGCACTGCAGCTGCGTGCTGTGTGCTGCGTGCTGCGTGCTGCGTGCTGCGTGCTGCTGCCCCCCACTCGGCCGACACGAGTCGTCGCAGGGCGGCGGGCTGAGGCAGAAGCCACATGCGATCGATGCGTGTGTGTGCGACATGCCGCAGATGTCCTCTTTCACATGCTCCCCTCCTTCTCCCTGCCCAGCTTTAAGCCCGCAGGCCTGGCCTGACCAGCGAGAGGGAGCGCCCGCCCAACCCATCGCCAAGTCTGGAGCTTGTTCCAAGTCAGCCGGCCGCATTCCAGCTCGTGCAAATTCGCCCCAGGCCTTGACGCCGTCCACGCCGCCCGTCTCTCCCAAGCCGCGCCCCCTCCTCCCATCGAATCGACGCCGCCGCCTCGGAGCCAGAAGCCACTGTCTGGTCCCTCGCGCATTGCCGACGCTAGCCACCAGCGATCAGGCTACCTGCCATCCCTACAGCTGTATATATTGCGCCTCGGCAACCCTCGCTGGCCTTCTCCCGCGGTTCCCCGTGTTCGCCGCTCCCGCATCCCAACCGCCGCGACAGTTGAGGAATCCCTGGCTTGCGCCCAAAGTCAAACCTTCCCAACGCTCAACGGAGCGTGCCGAACGGCTTGATCTGGACCACCTAGAACCACTCAGACCCAACGACTTCTGCACGGAAGAGCCGCCCGACCGCCCGCCGTGATGGAGAAGTATTCCCAATTCCGGGACCGAGGTGTGTGCTAGGCTAGGCCTGTCCTGCTCTTCAAACCGCCCCCGTGCTGGTTGGTTCTTGGTTCTTGTGCTGACGGCTGCCTCCTCCCCCACAACCCCCCAGGCTCCGGTATCTCGCCTTTTCTACCGATATCGACTCCTTCGGGCAGCTACTTGTGGCTGGCCATTCACGCCACGATCTTCTTTGTGCGCCTGCCCATCTTTCTGGGCTATGTGTTCGTCTACCTCTTGGTCCTGCACAACCTGCCCTTCCCTTCGGGCGTGCGCAAGCTCCTCCTATGGGGCACCATGGGAATACCAGGCATTTGGTGGGTAGACCTGCAGCTTGACGGCGTCAAGCGCGGCCGCGTCGCCCAGCAGTCCGGCCGTCTCCCGCGCGGGCCCTCGGTCATCGCCGCCAACTTCACCTCCCCGATCGACGCCCTGTACCTGGCCGCCGTCTTCGACCCCATCTTCACCATCTCGTACCCCACCACGCGCAAGGTCCGCCACGTCTCGCTGCTGCGCATGGCCATGCATGCCCTCAGCCCCGCTCAGCTGCGCGACGACGGCTCGCAGAACCCGGCCGGGCTCGTCGACCTCGCCGCCCTGCTGCGCCGCTACCCGGACCGGACCATAGTTGTGTTCCCCGAGTGCGGCACTACAAACGGCAAGGGCATCCTCCCCCTGGGGCCTAGTCTCGCTGCCGTCCCTGCCGACAGGGGCATCTACCCTGTCAGCATCCGCTACACGGCTCCAGACGTCACGACGCCCGTCCCCGGCATGTGGTTCTCGTTCCTCTGGAAGCTCCTGAGCAGGCCCACGCACTGCATCCGCGTTAGGATCGCCGAGGTCCAGCACAACGACTCCGCCGCGGCCATCAACGGCGGCAGCGACAACGCCGGGGAGTCCTCGTCGGCCCGCGGGGCGCTTGCGGGCGGCTCGGCAGACGGCGCCGACCTCACGCCCGAGGAGCAGCGCACCCTCGATAGAGTCGCCGAGGCGCTCGCGCGTCTGGGCCGCAACAAGCGCGTCGGCCTGACCCTCAAGGACAAGGCCGCGTTCGTCGAGCTTTATCAAAAGTCGAGGCGCTGGTTTTGACGGTGGTGTCGCCTGGGGTGGGTGGCTCCCGTGCTGGGCGGCCTAATACTTTTGATGTGCTATTGGCGTTTATCCCTTGCGTAGGCCATGAGTTTTTTTATGGTAGAAATTTGCATTGCGTGGATTACACGACGCAGTTACGACCCAGGACATAACATACCTGTTTCTCGTGGCCTCTTGCTGCTACTCACCACCCAACCGTATAGTGTCGGTGAGCGATCCTTACAGCATGCTTATTTGTATTCACAAATTCGGGCGGCAAGGAGGCGGGTGGCAGGTTAGGCTCAGAGCTTTCAGTTCAAAATAAAAATCAAGATTTGCTTCGCTCCGATTTTCCCTGATCCGCCAGAGACACCAGAAAAGACAACACCCCAGGAATAAAACAAGAGATATTTAACACCATGTTTTTTCTCCCCATTTTCAAAACATCACATACATGGTTGAAAACTACAGATATCAAGCCCCGCCATCAGTCACGCAGCCGTGGCTGGCATCGCTGACCAGGGCCGCGTACTTCTTGAGCGTGCCCTTGGTCGCCCTGGGCGGAGGCGCCTTCCACTCGGCCTTTCTCCTGGCCATCTCGTCGGACGACACGTCCGTCTCGATGACGCGCTGCTCGGCGTCGATGGTGATGGTGTCGCCGTCCCGGACCAGGGCGATGGGGCCGCCCTCCATGGCCTCGGGGACGATGTGGCCGATCAGGAAGCCGTGGCTGCCGCCCGAGAAGCGGCCGTCGGTCAGCAGGGCCACGTCCTTGCCCAGGCCGGCGCCCATGATGGCCGAGCTGGGCTTCAGCATCTCGGGCATGCCGGGTCCTCCCTTGGGGCCCTCGTAGCGGATGATGACGACCGTCTTCTCGCCCGGCTTGATCTCGCCGCGCTCGAGCGACTCGATAAAGGCGTCCTCGTAGTCGTAGCACCTTGCCTTGCCCTGGAACCTCAGCCCCTCCTTGCCCGTGATCTTGCCGACTGAGCCGCCGGGGGCGAGGCCGCCGTACAGGATCTGGATGTGGCCCGTGGGCTTGAGCGGGTTGCTAAGCGGGCGGATGATGGGCTGGTCCTCGGGGAAGCCGGGGAGCTTGTCGAGGTTCTCCTTCATGGTCTTGCCCGTGACCGTCATGCCGGAGCCGTCGATCAGGCCCTCCTTGAGCAGGAACTTGAGCAGGGCCGGGGTGCCGCCGATCTTGTAGACGTCCTCCATGACGTACTTGCCCGAGGGCTTGAGGTCGGCCAGCAGCGGGGTGCGGTCCGAGACGGCCTGGAAGTCGTCGATGGTCAGCTTGAGGCCGACCGAGTCGGCGACGGCGATCAGGTGCAGCACGGCGTTGGTGCTGCCGCCCAGGACGTTGACTACGATCATGGCGTTCTCAAAGGCCTGGCGGGTCATGATGTCCCTGGGGCGGAGGTCGAGGCGCAGCAGGTTCTTGACGGCTTCGCCGACCTGGGCGCACTCGGAGATCTTGCTCTGGTCCTCGGCCGGGTTGCTGCTGCTGCCGGGCAGGCTCATGCCGAGGGTCTCGATGGCGGAGGCGAGGGTGTTGGCCGTGTACATGCCGCCGCAGGCGCCGCCACCGGGGCAGGCGTTGCGGATGATGTCGAAGCGCTGCTCCTCGGTGATCTCGCCCGTGAGGTACTGGCCGTAGGCCTGGAAGGCGCTGACGATGTCGATGGGCTCGCCCTTCATGCTGCAGCCGGGCTTGATGGTGCCGCCGTAGACGATGAGGCTGGGGCGGTTGACGCGGCCGAGGGCGATGAGGACGCCGGGCATGTTCTTGTCGCAGCCGGGGATGGAGACGTTGGCGTCGTACCACTGGCCCTGCATGACGGTCTCGATGCTGTCGGCGATGATCTCGCGGCTCTGCAGCGAGTAGCGCATGCCCGTGGTGCCCATGCTGATGCCGTCGGACACGCCGATGGTGTTGAAGCGCATGGGCACGAGCCCGGCGGCGGCGACAGACTCGCGGATCTTCTGGGACAGCTCGAGGATGTGCATGTTGCACGGGTTGCCCTCGTACCAGACCGACGAGATACCGACCTGCGGCTTCGTCATGTCCGCCTCGGTCAGCCCCGTGGCGTACAGCATGGCCTGCGAGGCGCCCTGCGACTTGTGCTGCGTGATCTTGGACGACACCCGGTTGAGCTTCTCGGGCTCGTCGACGCGGCGGCGCGCGCTAGTCGAGAAGAGGGAGCTCCGCGCGGCGGCGAGCGGGCGGCTCTGGGCCAGGCTGCGGGGAGCCCTGGCCCGCAGAAGCGCTGCAGCGAACATGGCGGCGGTAGTGGCGGCGGCGGCGGCGGGAGGCGGTAGGCGTGGCACGATCCAGGGAGGAGGGGAGATGGGAAGCTGGGGGGGGGATCAATGGGGTGGCTATCTCGACATGGCACGGCCACAAACTGTCCCGGGCTCGCGCAGGGTGACTCAATTGGCCCACGCAGCTCGAGCTGGTATCTGAAAGATCACAGGAACAGTCACAGGGAGGGCTCGCGGTCTTGGCCAGAGTCGTGAGTCTCAAGCTTAGCTCGTAGCTTTGCCCACACACTTTTTTGCGTCGCCGATTCCGGCGCCTTGCCTCCCCTCCGCTGCGAGTGACCTGCCCCGCATTGCTGGGCTCTGGGCCAATGAAGGAATGAGCATTACGACATGGCAAGCCAGGCCCTCCCACAGGCGAGCGAGGTCGGAAAGCGGGAGCTAACGGGCGCTGGACGGCTGAGTGAGTCTCCCCGCCAGCTCTCATCGGCCATGCACTGCTTGCCCAGGGTGACAAAGCGCGGGCCGCTTCGAGCAGGCGGAAGTTCCGGATTGGCAATGATGTCGGCGGGGAGCGCACGCCACTCAAGATGGCGCGATGCTCCGTCCCATCGTCATTTTAACAGGTCTTTTTTTTTCTTTTTTTCTCGTCAGTGTACAACGTCATATCCAGTGCTTTAGAATTGAAAAGGAAAAGAAGAAGAAGATAAAAAGAAGAAAGGAAGAAACAAAAAACAGCACAACCAGATCAAATCAACAATGGCAGGACCAGATACAAACAAAGTCTTCAACGTCGGCGTAGTGGGCTATGGGTGAGTCTATCACGAGCCATGTGCACGCATGCACGCACATCCACCCCAAAGCGCCCTGCCCCTAACGCACTGGCGCTGACCAACCCGGGCTGCAGCATGTCTGCCAAAGTCTTCCACATCCCCTTCATCAGGCTTACCGAGGGCCTGGCCCTCCACTCCATCGTGCAGCGGTCCCCCTCGGACGCCAACTCGGCGCCCAAGGACCACCCGTCCGCGAAGCACCGGACCTCGGTGGACGCACTGCTTGCCGACCCCGATGTCGACCTAGTCGTCGTCACCACCACGCCCGACTCGCACCACGCCATCGCCAGGCAGGCGCTCGAGGCCGGCAAGCATGTCCTGGTCGAGAAGCCCTTCGTGCCCGTGTCGGCCCAGGCCGACGAGCTGGCGGCCCTGGCCAGGCAGCGCGGCCTCGTGCTCTGCGTCTACCAGAACCGCCGCTGGGACGCCGACTTTGTCACCCTTCAGAAGCTCATCGCCGACGGCGAGCTGGGCCGCGTCTACGAGCTGAACACGCACTTTGACCGCCACCGGGCCGCCCGCCCCACCAACTGGAAGGCCAGCCTGCCCATGGACCAGGGCGGCGGCGTCATCTTTGACCTGGGCACACACCTGCTGGACCAGGCGTACGTGCTCTTCGGCAAGCCCTCGGCCGTGAGCGCAAAGTTTGTCAGCCAGCGCGACGGCCGCCTCGTGACGGGCGCGGGCGGGCTCGACGAGGAGCCCGACAGCGTCGACGCGCTGCTGACCTACGCGCCGGCGGGCCTGCTCGTCCACGTGCGCGCCGGCGTGCTCAGCGTCGAGGCCGAGCAGCCGCGCTTCTGGGCGCGCGGCAGCCGCGGCACGTACCGCAAGACGGGGCTCGACCGCCAGGAGGACCAGCTCAAGGCCGGCCTGGCCGGCACCGAGCCCGACTTTGGCAGGGACCCGCCGTCTCGCGCACCGGGCCGCCTCGCCCGCCTCGCCGACGACGGCTCCGTGTCCGAGGTCGACTGGCCAAACGTCGAGCCCCCGCCGACCTACCTTGAGTTCTACTGCCGCCTGGCCGCGTCGCTGCGGAGCGGCAGGGAGGAGGACGTGCCCGTGCCGGCGAGCCAGGCGGCCGACGTCCTGCGCATCATCGAGGCCATTCGGGAGAGTGCCCGGACCTGCAAGGACGTCGTGCCTGCTTGAGACCTTTTGGCCCGCTCAAGCTGCATCGTGGGGGCGCGCGCCCCCATCAATCGTCGACCGGTGCTGTCGCCCATGCCGCCTCTGGACACGCAAGCCTGGCAGGGGAATGTCGCGCGTCAGGAAACACCCCCATGCGTTGGACCCCTGTGGCCCAGGCATGCTTGGCAAAAGCTTTTCGCTCACGACTCTCGGGTCGAGACGCCCGGTTGACGGCCCTCCCACTGGGATTACGGTTCGGCGAGGTCGTGTAAGCAGAATTGGAAATTCGGGAGGGCAGGGTAGTAGCAGTGGCTTCCGTGCTGCCGCTGTCGGCAGTGGCATCTCTGGCGGGTTGCACCACATGGCTCGGGCCCCTTGCCGCCGCCTGGACTGGTTCGCCACACCTCCTATTAATAAAAACAAATAAAAAAAGCACAAGTCGAAAGCAGCCACAAGCGCACGGGATGCAACCACAGGCAATTTCCCAAATAGGAAATTCCTTGCGCCTGCAGTTTTGCTGCGGCCAGCCTCTATTTTCTCTCTCAAGGTCAGAGCGATGCACGAGAACCTGCGGGGGTATGTCTGTGTGTGTGCTTGTTTACTTCCTTTCTCTGCCGTGTCATTATTTTCATTCCGTTTGCCGCCACTCTATTCCCAACCCGTCACCCACTTCCCAAAGGGTATAGCGCATAGACGTGCAACCGCCCGCCTTCTAGGTAGCGGCCCGAAGCCGGGTCCCGACCTGCTCTCTGCTATTCGACATTTGCGTGAACGCTAAAAACAACATCTTCACCCCCCGTGTCCCCCTTCCACCGGAGTGACACGCCGGCGTCAAGGGTGAAAGTTAGAAGCCCCCGCCTTCATGTCGGCTGGGGCCCTGCTCGCCAGGCTCAGACCCGAAATCTCCAGCACATCCGGGTCAATCTCTACAGAAACAGACGTGACGGTCTCGCACTGAATCGTCATCCCAGGCAATCTTTGCCTGTCGTCGCGAGGCGGGGGGTACTCGCCCCGCTCCCGCTCCCGCCGCCACCGCTGCTGGTGCTGGCGCTGGTGCTGTTGTCTCTGAGCCCGTCTCGAATCCGACGGCCCGCCGGCCCAGCCGCCGCCGCCGTCGCCGCCTCCACAGCCCGCGTAGTCCGCCGCGTTGAAAGCCGTGGTGCGCAGCCCGCCGACGCCGCCCGCGGCGGCCGTCGACATGGCCGGGCCGGCGCCGCCGCTCACGTAGACGACGTTGCCGAGCTTGCGGCCGGGAGGGGTGCGCATGAAGCCAAAGGTGGCGAGGCCCAGGTCCTGGCTGGGCGGGCGGGCGCCCGCCGAGAAGACAATGGAGCGCCGCGTCCACGAGTAGAGCAGCACGTCGAGGAACCCAGTCGACGTGATCATGACGCCGGCGAAGATGAAGTAGCCCAGCGGCACGTCGCTGTTGCCGATGCCGCGCGCCCGCGCCATGGCCAGCGGCGCCGTGCAGAGCATGTAGATGATGGGGTACATGAGGAAGGTCTGGTGCCGCCAGCCCTGCGGGTGGGCGGCGGCCTGGCTGAGCGGCGGCGGCCGTCGATGCTGGTGTTGATGCTGGTGCTGATCGTGCTGCTGGCGGTCGGGGTCGGGCCCCTGGTCGCTGCTCTTACCCTTCCCCTGTCGGTGGGCCTGCGGCAATGCGGCCGGCGTGGGAGGGTGGTTGTCGTCCGCGTTGGTGCCGCCACCCCCGTTTCTGTCGGCTGCGGATGAAAGGATTCCTGTGTGTTGCAGGGGCTGTGTGCTCGGTTGGCAACCGAGCGAGCAGCGTTCCGGAGTGCTTGAGATGGGCTGGAAACGGGCACACTTGAATATCTTGCGCTGCATGTGAAGATGTGCGAATATGTAAATGTAAATGACGGTCGTAAGAGCCATGGATATGTAGATCCAAATATAGTGTAGACCTAGTCTTAGGTCGTTATATGCCGTATTAATCCAGCACTGGATGGGGAAAAAAAGCAACAGTGAGCATAAAATGTCCATTGGTGACGAGTCTCGTTGCAAAAGGAAACCTCGCGAGGAGGTCGAGAGCAGCATCTTACCCAGGCCATGACGCGAGTGTACAAGCCGCCCTGGGCAGCCCTGTCGCGATCGATCACGATGCCCAGTATGGTGACCAGGTAGTTGAATCCCCACAAGATGCCGATCAAGAGGAAAAAGGCCCAGGACGGAAGCTTGTAGTTGCGGATGACGGCAAGGTATGTGTGGACGGCAATGGCGCTGATGAACAGGCTGGAGCCGAGGTCGCCTGCCGAAATGAACCAGCCCTGCATCCAGCACATCTGGCCGCTCGCCTTTGCCTGGTCTGACACGACCCAGGCCAGGCTGACGGTGAAGCCAATGGCCTGCTGCAGGTCTGCCAGGACGAGGTTGTAGATGAGAATGAGGAACTGGTTGGGCGGGTCCCACCGGAGCCGTTCCTTGAGCGACAGAGCCTTGAAATCGGGGCCGGCTGCTTCGTCTTCTTCGTCGGTCATCTTGGGGCAGAGGTAGACGTCGGGGGCCCTGCCAGTCTCCACCAGGCCCCCTCGGCACCAACCCCTGTTTGCTGTTGGTGGCGCTGGCCTCGGCGGTGGCGGGCGAAGATACCACCGAACCAACATGTAGGATAGGTACACGAGGAGCGAGAACGTCGTGAGAGACGATAGCAGCCCGCAGAAGGTGATGGCGATGAGGCCCCTCTTGAGCAGGGCCGGCAGAGGCGATATCGCCATGGTGGTGTGCTCGACCAGAAAGGTCGCGTACGCCTCGCCCTGGTCTCCCCTGGCGGCCTCGAGCACATCCGGCGCCGACATTGCCCAGTCCTTCCAAGCTACCACTCAGCCAGGGGTAGAAAGCGCGGGCTAATCGAGGACGCGGGCGTTCCTCGAGGCCCGGCGTCAAGTCATCTAGGGCGAGCGGCAAACGCCGTGACGCCGAGGTGTCTGGGGCTGCGCTGCGTCCGGGCCCGACCTAAACGATGGCCCATGTAGAGTGAACGAATTCTCGTAGCGGACGACAAGGCGGCTGGCTGGGTAGCGGAAAGGAAGCAGGTGTTGGATCTGGGAATAGACGAACTGGCGGCATGCGTATCTAGATGTGGGAGCGCGTCGGGAGGTGCCGGTCGGTCGGATTAGAAAGTACGGCCCGATCAGCGGCGGCTGGCATCCGGGTAGTTATGGAGTGCTGGGGAAATGCTCCTCTGGTCACATGAAGCTTCCCGAGTCAACGCCTGTGAGAATCTACAAAGCATACAGTGGTCTGGGCCGGCAAAAAAAAACACGCGCCATGTGTCATGGCGACTGCTGTCCTACAAGCAGAGATACCTCGAGCACATGCATCCCAAACAGTGCAAGAACGTGCCGCCCGACAAGGAGCAAGATGCGGGGATCTCCCGTCCGCATGCGGCCATCGGGCCCAGAGATGGAGAAATATCTTGGGGTGCGTATCGGCGAGCTCTGATCTAGCTCCGCGATTGAGAGAGTGGGGGCAAATACTGCGAACTCAACGAGCAGAGATCGTGAGCATGGCCGAGTCGATGGTGCAGGCATGCAGGGTTGACCTCTGGGCCGATGCTGCGGGGGATGCACGGCTGCTCCCTGCCGGCCTCTGACGGCGCCTGAGCGTTAGTCCGGGAGTGTGCGGGAGATATGCGGGAATAACAGTGTTGGCAAAAGCACTGCAGCGGCGAGGAAAGAAAAAAAGAAGAAATAAATAGGCTATAAGATCAAAAGTACTGCAGAATCGCCAAGCAAACCTAGAGACGCGCGGGCTTTCTCTTGCACAGCCACTCTGCAAGCATGGGAAGACTCTTGAGATAGGTCCAAGACATGCATGACACGGTAGCAAATAGAGCGGAGGGCGGGCAGGACAGAAAAGAAGACGTGGCCGGGCTGGATAGAAGTGTATGGGACACGGAGGCAGGCCACTCAGCAGCCCGCCGCCAGCGCCAGGGAGATGCTGGAACCATTGCGTGGTAAGGTGCGCGGTGGCAGGAGCGGAGGCGGTCTACAAAGGCGATTTTCAACCTCCCCGCTCGATCGAGTCCCAGCGGACTGGCCACGGAAATGTCACAAGATGGGGAAGTTCCAAGGAGACCTTGTTAGCAATGAGATGAAACCTGCCCCTATTCCCAGAGGCAACGTTCTGGAGCACGACGCATACCTCATGCCAGTGCGCATGTCTGGATACAAAGACCAGATCAAGGCAGCTATGCAGAGCCAGGGCGGCCCACCACTTGGCTGGGTGAGAGGTTTTTTTTTCAGGAGAGTGGCAACGCTTGTGCTCTGTAGATGACACCTGCTGAGGTGCGTGCCCAGCCCAGCCCTCTCAGCGCACAATGATAAGCGAGGCCTCGCCCAGGTGCAGCGATCTTGACAGCTTCTCAGGTGGCTTACACATTATCCAACTGCCGGGGAGGGTTTCCCATTATTGGAATATGCAACCTCAGTCTGGAGTGCGTGGCTCCGGGGGCTGTTGGCTGACTCGCTCCCTCTCGCCAGGACATTTATGCATGGGCCAGACACAGGCAACAAACACATACATGGATTCCCCCTAGAGACCCCCACTACGGGGTCGCACTGCGCCTGGCAGGTTTGAGCGGCTGCGCGCCCAGCGACGACATGAGACGAGACGAGAGGCCTCGTGCTGTGCGACGAGGATGACGGCAGTCCCGACGGGCTCCTCCCGGTAACCCTTTATGTCATGGAACTTGCCGGGGTGTGGCCAAACTGAGTCTTTGACTTCGAGACGCAGGGACTTGACAGCGAGAACAGATGGGATGTGGATGGCAATCTTGAGAATATGGTGCTTCGGCACCGCTCGACTCGCGATATCAAGGCGCGAGTCGAGCGGTTCGGCCAGACGAACGCGTGAGAGGAGATTCGCCGCAGCGAGGGTGTCTTGGAGGGACTACCAAAGATTGTCAGACGGGCAAGCAAGCAAGCGCCGGCTGCGCAAGGTGCCGCTGTCGTGTGAGATTGCTGTTGCGTGTGAAAGACCGGCAAGGGCTGGAAGAAACAGGAGAGCAGGCGATGAGGGTGGGAGAGGAAAAGAAGGAAAGGGTAAGGTAAAGGCAAAAAGGAGACGGGAAAAAAAAAAGAAGGAAAACCCCCCGAACTTGCTGCTGCCGGACTGCGCAGGATGCATCTCGCAAACTGTCGGGCTGCCCACTCATAAGGCCGGCCTCCCGTCCCAACCATTACCCAGCGAAGCGCGGGGTATTGGGCGGTGCCTTCTTCTCGCCAGGCAGGGCGGATCCCTGCTGAGAGAAGGCTGCCAAAAGAGGTTAGCGGGTGGTGGCTGCAGTCGCATCGAAAGGCAAAAAGCCAATAATACCATCCCAACCCCGCGGGCCAGCGTAGCGCGCAATCGGGAAATTCAAAGATAAAAGGGACGAGGGCTGGGGTCCAAAATAATAAGGTTTGTGTGTGCGCTCTTCTTTTAGTGCACACGCAATGGCACTACCACGCCCGATCCTGGCAGGCAATCAATCGCCACATTCTATAGCTAGAGGCGTGAGCCCAGATGCGCGCGCCTCCCGTCTCTCGTTGGTGTCGCCGATCCAACAACCCGTCAATCGAGCGGGGCAATCGCGCGGGCCACGGTGAGGAATTAATTGCCCACGGCCTGCTGCCCACAAGCCGGATGCACGGCAGTTGGCAGGAGGCGCTGCTGGTCCTCTGCCAAGCCCTTCTTCGGTGATGCCTGCCCCAGTAATTGAGGACCGGGACAATGCCCTGTGGCCGTGCTCTGGCAGGAGGCGGGCGACTGTGGAGGTGCTGGAGGGATTCGCAGGGAGCGAGCGATGGACCCGAGCAAGCGAATCCTCCCGCAGCCGCGTCCCACATTTTCCTTCGAATGTTCCGGCGCCAGAAGTAGCCGGGTGGACCGCCCAGCCAGGGAGTCCACAATGGCTCAGGTACGGTACGGACGGTGCGGGTAGGAGGGTGGTAGTGGTTGACTGAGGCGTCGAATGGCCATCGATGGCTTTTGTTCTCGCGCCCACCCGCTCCCGCCGTGCAGCGACACCACACCACGCCACCGAGGCGAGCCGGGCGAGCCAGCCAGGGGGAACCACAGGCTGCCCGTGGAGATGCGTCAGGTACGTTTCCAGCTTGGACCCAGCGACGCCCTACGAGCGATGGGGGCATCGCGCTCGGCAGCCCCTGGCCTGCTTGGTCGCCGCCCCTGCGGGTGGCCACCGTTATGCAGCCCAGCCCACGAGTCCGGCGCTGGACGTCTCTCGCCGGCACGCGACCATGTCGGATGGGCTCGGTTCGACCGGCGTGCCGGCGGGAAGGACAGGGAGAGGGGGGGTGGTGCGCGGGCGCGCGGGCTTGACGAACTGCTGCCCCGAGTCAAGGGCCCAGCAAAATGCGTCTATACATATCGACCGTTTCAATGCGGTGGACAGAATCTAACCCTCTCTGGGCAAGCGACCAACAGAAATCGAGCGTGGACGAGGCAGGACCCCACTGTGGTCACCACTGTGGACCGGGGCCCCAGTACCCACCCCCTGTCAGGAGACGCTGCGCTGGGCGCTGGGCGGCCGTCCCAGGAGGGAAAGGGCCCACAGGTCTGGCACGTTGCGCCCGGATCCTGTTGAACGGATCGCGCCGCGTAGTAAGGCGCAGACACACTAATCTTAGTACTTTGCCAGGACAGTTCGCGGGCCGGCCACGCACAGTTTCCAACGCCCAACCGCCCCTCCAGCGTGCACGACTCTCTGCCCTGCCGGGGAGCCGGCAGTGCCAGGCCGGCCCAGCGCCATGAAGCACAGCGGACAGGCACCTGAGGACTGCCGAGTGGGGGTAGGGGCTGGCGCTGCTTAGCAGTCGCCCGCCCGCGACAGACGATACTTAAGACGGCCGCACCCTGCCTGGCCCTGCAGACTCAGGACTCTCTCCTCACCAGCCAGTGTTCTACGCTCGTCCTTGGATCGACTCAAGATCGAAGTTTTTTCTTCCCTCTTGCTTTCCTTTCGTCGGATTTCCTTTCGTCGTTTCCTAGGTAGCTTTCTGGTCTTCTCCTTTTTCTCTTTTGTTTTCCATCCTCTTTTCCTAACCTGTTTTCTCCGGGTTCCCGTGTTCTCCTACACCCTAACCCTCTCGCTACCCACCTCCCTCGTCGAAACATTTACTTGTTCAAGATCGTGCCCAAGGATTCAAAATGGCTGCTGCTGTTCTCCTTCCCAAGATCGCCGCCGTGGCCACCTGCGGTTCCATCATCACCGCCGTCAAGACCAGTTGGGAGCTCTCCCGCATGGTGCGCAAGAAGCATGCCGAGACGACCATCGCCGAGGACTCTGATGAGGTTGTCCAGCTTGCCGAGAGGCTGCAGCTCGCTTATTCTGACGGCCTCATGACCCGTCGCGAGCGCGATGAGTGGTACGACAGGCTCCTGACCGGTGTCGCCGAGAAGGACTGTGAGTATTGTGCCCTGTCATCCATCTTGAGGGGCGTGATAGAAATCTGACCGTTTCCCCCCGCAGGCATGGCCATCACTAAGGTCAAGACCCACATCAAGCTGCTCCGTCAGCGCGAGCGTGCCAGCCGCGACCGCAGCCGTGAGCGTGCCAGCCGCGACCGCAGCCGTGAGCGTGAGTGCAGCCGCAAGAGCTCGGGCGGCTCCTCGCGCAACCGTGAGGACTCTCGCGACCGGGAGCCCCTGCCCTCGCGCCGCCGCCACACCGTCTCCCACCACGAGCGCGAACGCGAGAACGAGCGCGAGAGCTCCTCGTCGTCGCCCCGCGTTGTCCGCTACCGTCACCGCCGCACCGAGAGCGACCCTACGGGCTACGACACCAAGCGCGTCCGCTTCGACCGCTCGCCCCGCAAAGACCGCGACCACCCGCACCACGGCGACCGCCGCGACTACGGCTCCGACACGGAGCGCTCCGTCC
>PYSQ01000555.1:1422-19006 GCA_003049435.1 Nakataea oryzae | reverse complement strand
GGGGGGGGGAAGCTGCCGTTGCGGATGGGTCCCCACTCGCGTCTTTCCTTGCCCAGGGTTCCCATGCTATGGGGCCCAGCTGACCTGACCCAGCTGGCCGGGTCCCGACGGGGCGTGGGAGCATCATCACCACTCAAATCACTCCCGACCCTGGGTTAGTCACACGCAGACACAGAAAGGAGGGGCACACGGGTACGCCCTCTCGTAAAGAAAAAAAAAGACCAACCAACACTTTGGAAATATTGCTCGAGAGGCTTCGCTCCGTTAATCCAAACACCAAAACCCTCTGCAAAACCAACCCGGGCCAAATCTGCCCCGTCTATATCGCCGCCACCTTTTCTTTCCTCCTCCTTTGGTGCGCTTGAGTCTATGCCAGCAAGATTGCCAAACACCTTTCGATCAGACAGGAACATGGTCAGAAAATAAACAGGCCAGTCAAAAGGCATCACCCCGGAATATAAAATGAAAATAAAATAATAATAATAAAGAAACACAGAAAAAAAGAAAAAGAAAAGCTTTTGCTTCTTTTTCCTGGCCAGCCCGGTCCCCACCAGAGCCCCTACTCCTATTACTTTCTAGATGAATGTCTATTAAAAAAAAGAAGCCACCCTATTCTGAATGCGGTTTACTGGCTAGATTTCATCAACTCTAATAGCCCATCAGCCGCAGGCCCGCGCAGGGGACTCCTGATGAGCCCCTCAGCAGCCTCGTTTCTGGGGCCGCTGGGTATCATGATTGGAGCCGGTGCCGCTAGCGACGAGATGCGGGGAAGCTGGGGCGCGGGCAGGTTGGCGCCTCTTGGGCTTGAGTGAGTCTGCTGCTCCTCGTCCTGCTGCTGCTGCTGCTGCTGCTCTTGCCTCGACTCCTGGGCTCGGTGATATCGATGGGTCTCCTTGTCGTCGGCAGACTCTCTCCGCGTCACCGGGACGGCCTCGCTGGGAGCGCTCAGGACAACGGGCGGAGGGTGGATACGGGCGACGGCAGGAAACGTCGGTGCACTGCTCCTTCTGCTTTCGCTCGACAAGGTTGACGCAAAGGAGGCCCTGTGGGTCGGTTTTGGTTGTGCCGCCCCAGCGGCGGATGATGGCCTTGGGCTGGAGAAGCCGCCGCTGGAGGCGGGGCGGATCATCTGCAACCGATCGAGGGGCACGTCCGTTTGTCCGGTCCGCACCTTGTACGCCGCCAGAGACAGCCTCAGCCGGATGATTTCTGCCTTCTGTTTCGCCACAACATGGGGCTTATCAGTCTTTGTCCAGCGCCCAGGGCCCGACACTCGAGGGCTTGTTTGCTCACCTGTCTTGTCGACTCGGAACCCGAGTGCGGGCGTCGGGGAGGCAGCGAGACTGCCGCTTCTGGTGCGGCTTGTGATGCAGTCGCGGCGGAGCCCACTGTTTCGGGCTCTGTTAGTGCCGTGGCCTGGGTCGTGTCAATAATCGACGTGTCGAACATGGAGTCGGCGGGTGACGGGGACCGTGTCCTGGGGTCGGTCTCGTCGTCAATTGACTCCTGGAGACATGGTGGGCAAGCCCAGAATATCAGTTACTGTTGCTGCCCAGGAAGGCATGTCACGTCTGTTTTTTCTTTTCTTTTCTTTTTTTCTCACTCTCCCACCCACCCATGGCGGGGCGGGCACGTCATAGAGTTTCAACATACCATCTGCTCTTCTTGCGGTTGTGTCGCATCTGAAGAGAAAGGGGGTTCGCGGTCATGGACCTCGGGATCCATGCAGGCCTTCTTGGCCGGTTGTGGCTGCCTGTGGTGGGCGGCGGCGGCATCGCCGGCCATTGACGCGAACGGCCGCTTCCGGGGCTGGTCCTGCTCGGCGGGAAGGGAGGGACGCGACGAGGCCGAGAGCTTCAGGGGCGGGACAGAAGGTGCAGCGGTTGCAAACTTGCCCATGGGTGGCCTGGCGGGTGCTGACGAAGTCCTGTTCACGTCCACGGGGGCGAGGACGCGCCTCTTTGGTGACGAGGCCGCCGGTGCGCTCATTATGAGTCTGGAGATCCGATGGGGCGGTGCCGAGGAGTGAGATCAGGTCGACAAGATGGCACGCCAGCCGTCGCTCGCGAGGCGACGTCGGCTGTACACGAGCGCGTTCAGGGGATGCGAGGGCGAAGAAGCCGGACGATGGTGGGGTGGCGACGATGGGCAGGGCCCGCGGGAGGCGATGGGCAAAAGGCCGCGTTATTGAGTAAACAAACGCCGTAGAGCTCGAGACGGTAGACAGGTCGGCAGGTAGTATTCGAGACGATAGGGCTCGGGCAGCACACGCGCGGACGCAGACGGACGACACGAGAGAGTTGGAGACTGGAGGCGCGGGTGCAGGATGGAAAAAACGGCCTCAGCCTTCTTGTATTGATGTTCAAACCCGTGTCCAAGCTGCCGCACCGCACGCACGACGCGGTTCGGGTGCCCACCCGAGGCCAGGGGGTGCTCGCTCAATTGTGGGGTTTTGGTGGAGGCGCCCGGCGCCACAGTCGCGCTCTGCTGAGCGCTGGAGCGCTATTTGGGCGCGTCCAAAGGCCCAAAGCACAGGCGCCTCGCCTGCTCGTTGGCGTGCTACTTGCAGCCTTTTGTTACCATGATTGTTCGTGCCCCCAAGCCATCAACGTGCAACCCAGAGCTGCCTCGTCGGCTTTTTTTTTGTTCTATGCTGGGCGTCTTTTCCCCCTGCCCCCGCCGGGGCATGACAGAGAACATGTGTGTCTGCCTGTCCATTTGCACACTGCCCACACATGCACTTTGGGGTGTTCGAGATATCCCGCCGTGAATGGGGTGTATTGAGCTGAGCATCGCCTATCGAGTCATGTGGCGACCCCCCACAACGGGCCGTTCGTTGAAAGACCCCGGGCACGGGCGCCGCATTGCTGGTCTGTGCGATTGACTGAAGAGGGGAAAAAGACGCGCCTCTGCCCACTATCGCGTTGGCGCGCGTTCTCGGTAACCACGACTGGGGTTGATTGTTCTTCAGCCAGTTGGCTGCACGCTGCAAGCTGCAATCCTATCGCGACATGTGTCTGGGTCCAACGGCTGCCGGCTGCTCGGCCAAAATCCACATGCATCCCGCCCAGCCAATATGTGTTTGGAATCCATGCCTGTGCGCTACAAAAAAAAACATGGAGCTCCTGGATCTCGTTTGTTCCGACTCGGCCGCGTCGCTGGGAGGGACCAGTCAGCTAGACTAGTTACCAGCTCAATGCAGGTACCACGCGGCACGGCAGACGAGAAAGGGGATGAGGCCGCCCGCGCCTGGGGAATGAATGCGACATCCGAGGGGGGCTGAAAGACCCTGCCGATCGCCAAGCCGCCCTGCCTACACATCCCTCCCCTTGCCTGCCGGCACCTCATCGCACCCCTGAGCCGTCACCCAACGACGAGAGCTACGCCTAGTCGTCGCCGCCGTCGTCGTCATCAACCCAATCCGAAGTCAAGATCACAGAAACATTCCAAACACAGTCAGCGGATTTGAACATGATACACATTGCAAACAGAGGCTGACGCAACTACGGCACCTCTCTTGGTATTTCCCTCGCCTCCTCGTGGTGGTATCATAGTGAAATCTCCCATGTACATACAGCACCTACTTCTGTTCTTCCTCCAGAGACAGCCAGGGCACGACGCAACCGAACGCCTCGGCTGACACCCCAATGAGGGCATCAAGAAAGAAAACAAAAAAAGACAAAAAGTGCAAAAGCTGCGAGTCCGACCAAGCTTTGTGAAAACAAACCCGGAGAAAGAAAAGGAGGGGAAAAAAGGTCAAGCCGGGCCCAGTCCAGCCAAAAGCCGTCGATATGCAATAGCCAACAAAGATTTCATGGTCGGCAAACAAAAAGATGAAGTTGAACATGAGGAAACAAAAACCAGTCCGCTATCCGCCGGGTCCATGGTGTCCCAGTCCCGCTCCTGTGTGTGCAGAAGGGAAATAATATGTCAAAAAGAAATAAAGCCAATAAACTGAGGGGAAGAAAAAAAGATAAACAAGGAAACCAAGCATGTGAAAAAAAAGGATATCACCCTAACCTCCATCCGTCCATGCGGCACAAAAAAAGGGGGGGAAAAGAAAAAGGTCGCCAGTATACCAGTGAATCATTATTTGCCCAAAAGACCAGTATGCTCCATCCAATGGCGCCATCCGTTCTTTTTTGATGCCCATTTGCTTCCCATCATGATGAACACCGTTTCACGCCAGCTGAGGAACCCTTACGTAGCCCAGAAATCCATTCGCGCACCTCAATCCGTGCGCGCCAGAGCATCAAAGCCCCAAGGCTTAGTTGGTATCCAGCATGTAGATTCCGGTGGTATCGAAGTTGAAGGGTTTGTTGAAGTCGGTCGGCACATCGTCCCAAGCTGGCATCGCAGCCAGAGCCGGGTCCATGCTGTCCATGGCGTCCATCGTGATGTTGTTCATGTCCATCAAGAAGTCCTGGTCCACGGGCGCCCAGTTGACGTCGATATCCAGGTTGACACCCTCCGAGATGTCGCTGTTGGGCTCAGAGGAGCCGCTGTCCTTGCTCGACTCGGGCGTGTCGTTGGGTGTGAGTGACCGGTACAGACTCGGGTCCGAAATCACACCGCCTCCTGACGAATCGAGCGAACCAAAGGCCGAAAGTAGATCGTGCGGGTCAACATTGGCCATACCCCATCCATCGTCTCCCAATGGTGCCCCGTCCCCGGCCTTGACGTCCACCGCCCGCGGAGTCCCAGCGCCCATGCCCCCGTGGACATTGCCCATGGGTCCTGGCCCAGCTGCACTGCCCTGCCGGTTCATCGACGCCGCCCTGGACATGGGCGTCGCTGCCGCCGAGTCGAGCCTGCCGCCAACTTGCCCCTGCCTCGACATTGTCGCGGCCATAGCCGGAGCCGATGGCTGTGCCTGGCCGCCCATGGGGCCGCCCGTGGCATGGCCCTGAGAATCCAAACCCAGGCTTGAGGCTACGCTCTCATTGAAGAACTTGAGCGGGTCTTCGTTTGGTTTTACGTGCTCTTCTTGAACATGTGCGTTTCTTGCCTCCTCCGTCGCAAAACCAACAGAGGCCATGTCACAGCCTCGCTCGGTGCACACAATCATGGGCGGCTGGGGTGCCTTCGGAGGCTCCGGCTGCGCCTGTCTCCTGAGCTCGGGTGATGGAGGCTTCGTCTGCGGCGAGGCGGTGCTAGATTGAACAGCAGGAGACGAGGCTTGATGTGGGTTGACCTTTTTCCTCTTGGATGGCGGGGGGTTCAAAGTGTCCACCGTGACTGTAGGTTTGCCAAGGTACGCCGGCTGTCCGTGGGGAGAGCTCGCTCCAAACGCGAATGGCGGCTGGCTTGATGTTGGAGCCGCTGGCGGCTGCCCGCTCTTGTTGTTCGAGAGCTGATGCATTTGGGTGTGTGCCTTGGTGTTCTCCTCCAGGTTAGCGGCACTCAGAGGCGCGGGCTGCGGCGCCGCTGGTTGCTGCTGGCTGCCGGGCGCCTTGGCGGCTTCTCCTCGTTCTTTGTACCAGTTGCCAATGTCGTTGATCATGTTGTTGATCATTTCCTGCGCCTGGTCCAGGTCACCGCTGTTCATGGAGAAAGACTGGTTCAGGCGAGTGAAGCGCTCTCCATCCACAAACTGACTAGCAAGTCGGCACCTCTGTTTCCCCAGAGATTGATTAGCAAATGTTACCGAGTGTAAGCTGGCATTGCGAACACGCAAGACAGCAACTTACAGTCCTGAAGTACATTCGGGCGCGAGCATCATCTTCCGTGATAGAGTACCAACGCCCAATACTCCGGTTCATTTTGGTGAACAAGTCAACCACAGTCTTAAACTTCCGCGCCATCTCGTTCTTCTCCGCGACCGTCATGGGGATCTCTGGGCACTGCTCGTTGCGCTGCATTTCTGCCCCCATAATAGCCTTAAGACGCAGGTACTGGTCCGGCTTCATGGGCTGCTCGGATTGGGCGGCATTCCTCTTTACCATGGCCTCGTACTTGGCCTTTTGCTCAGGGGTGAGGCGCGCGAGCTGCTCTGGCGTGAGTGACGGCAGGCTTCTTTGGCCGACAGGACGCTGGGCTGGTTGATTAGGCGTCTGCGTCTTTTGCTGCTGCGCTGTGGCCGGTGGCTGCTGAGGGGCCGCCTCGTCCGCCTCGTCTGGGCTTGGGCGCTTGAGACTCCTGGGCTGTGCTGACGCAGGGGATGGGCCCGGGGCCGGTGCACGACTCTGCACTGCATTTCTGTTAACAAGAGAGCTTGTCGCCGGTGCTGCAGGCTTCTTATCCGCAGTGGGGGTCGCCCCGGGACCCAGTACAGGGGCGGCTGGTCTCTGTACAGGCGGCTGGGCTTGGCCAGACTGCATAGACGCTGACCCGTCGGCTGCAGGCGGCGGTCCCTGCTGTCCCTGGCCCGGCTGTTGTTGGGCTCCTGGCCTCTGGTTGACTTGCATCTTTTTCATATACTCGCGGACTTTAACCTGTTTGGCGAGTTGTATGATATTTTCTAGAGATGCATTGGCCAGCCTTGGGTGATTGCGTAGCGCGTCGATCTCGCTCTGAGTCGGTTGTAGCATGTGCGGTGGAAAGTTGGCTAGCACGTGGGCCGGCACGCCCTGGATTTGCAACTGTTGAGGCCTTCCAGGAGGGGCGGCCCCAGGGCCCTGTGCTGGGGCCTGGGGGTTTTGTGGCTGAGCCATGTTCGGTTGAACTTGCGTTTGCTGAGGTGGTGTTGGCTGAGGAGGCGGCACCGGCTGCTGTGACGATTGTTGATGCTGCTGCTGCTGCTGTTTCTGCTGCTGCTGTTTCTGCTGCTGCTGCTGCTGCTGCTGCTGTTGTTGTTGTTGCTGCTGCTGCTGCTGCTGCTGCTGCTGCTGCTGCTGTTGTTGTTGTTGCTGCTGCTGCTGCTGTTGTTGTTGTTGTTGTTGTTGTTGATGATGCTGTTGAGCCTGAACTTGAGCCTGAGCCTGAGCCTGCTGCTGTTGTTGCTGCTGAGCTTGAGCCTGCTGCTGCTGTTGCTGCTGGGCTTGAGCCTGCTGCTGCTGCTGTTTCTGGGCTTGCTGGTGCTGAGCCTGAGACTGCTGCTGCGCTTGTGCTTGGGCCTGTGCTTGTGCCTGCTGCTGATGAAGCTGCTTTTTCAAGATACTTTGAAACTGAACCACTTGCAAACGACCAAGGGCAGCTTCGATCTGTGGTGGCACCAGCCCTTGATTATGAGAAATCCACATCTTGAGCTGGTGCCATTTCTTGACGTCCCCAGGCATCTGACTAACGACCTGGGGCCCCATTAAATGGGTCACCTGCTGAGGCGGAATATCCATGCTGTCCATCGATGCCTGCTGAGCACTCTGCCCTTGAGATCTCATCTGAGCACCCAATTGTGGTTGCTGTTGAAGAAGCGCTTGTTGTTGGTGTGAGAGAGCGCCGCCCTCTACCGGATTGGTGCCCATTACTGTCATACCCTGACCAGGCTGCGGCTGACCGGGCCGGCCTGGCATCGGCTGGCCCATGTTCTTGGCCTGCTGCTGCGATTCCTGCCACCGCATCATCAGCTCGCTGATCTTATCGGGGGTGAGGCCCTGGAACTGTGCACGGTCCGCAGGATCCATTGCCTGCAGCATCTGGTTAATGTTTCCCCCCATGGAAATGGCGGTGCGCTGGGCCATGGGGTTGAAACGGGGGTCCATTCCCGACATGGCCGGCCCAGCCATCTGGCCCGCTGGAACAGGCGGCCTGATCGGGGTGCCTGAGTTAAGAGTGTTCATGGCGGGACTTTGCGTGGCTGGTGGTGGTCCGCTGAGCCCGCCTGGTTGGCCCTGTAAGGCCTTGTTGCCTTGAACCTGGGCCTGGGCCTGGGCGGCCCTCATCTGAGGGGTCTGCTGCTGCTGCATGCCAAACGGTTGCTGCATCTGAGGCTGTCTTTGCGGCTGGCCAGGCTGAGAGCCCGGCATGCCCGGTGCGGGCATGTTCAACCCAGGTTGAGGCGTCCGGTTCGGTGGCATGCTAGCAGGAACCACGGTTTGTCCAGCCTCTTGTGCCAGTATACCCTTGTTTTGCTCGCTCATGATGTTGTCCATGTTGAAAGGACTGATCTGCCCCACGCCGCCTGGTTGACCCATCTGACTGAGCATGGCCGGGTTCATCTGGCGCTGCTGGAGGGGATGTACAGCACCCTGTGGGCCGTTGGGGTTCTGGGGCATCGGCCTTCTGGCTGCTCCCGCCTGTCTTGCCAGCTGGGCCATCGCCTGATGCTGGAAGTATTGCATCAGGGGATCTATCCCTCGCGCCCGCATAGTCTGTAGTTGCGCAGGTTCCATTTTGGACTGCATGTTCATCCGCAGCTGCTGTTTTGCTGCCTCTGGAGTCTGGTTCATCATCTTTGTGGCGAGTTCCAAGATCTTGGCCTTGTCCTGCATCGACATGCCGGGCGAGTTTCCCTGCTCTTGTCCGGGAGGCCGTATCGGCATGCGATTCGGGCCGCCCATGTTGGCCATTCCCATGGGCATCGGCTGGCCCGGCTGTTGTCCGGGGATCGGGGAGGCTTGCATGGGACGCTGCAGATGCTGGAAGGGGTGCTGAGGGTTCTGCCCCATGGCTGCGTTCATCTGCGCTTGCGCTTGTGCACGGATTTGGGCCTGAAGAGCAGTCTGCTGGTTCATCTGCATCATGCGCTGCTGCTGTTGCGCCTGCTGTTGTTGTTGCATCAGAGCGGCTTGCATGCTGTTTTGTATGGTGGCTTCGTTGTTTTGGCGTTTTGTGAACATTTCAGACACCTTGGCTGTCATCTCTCTGTCGTACGTAGCCTATAAAAAGAGAACATGGGTGGTTAGGGTGACGGAAAAGGGAGGGGATGGTGGTTCCTGTCGCTTTGCTCCGCTGCTCACCTTGTCTGCCATTTCATGGAACAACCTCTGTTCAAATTGGATACCGAACTGAACGGCCTTGGAGCCCTCTATGCCCGGGTTTGCCAACAAGACATTGCTGACGCTGTTCGGGGAGACACAGAGCAGTCAGCGCGCCGCTGGTGCGGTGGTGTGTACGAAGGAGGTCAAGACAGGGTAGGATTATGAAAACACTCGGCAGCCTATCTGGGGGGGGAGGGGGAAGAGAACTTACAGTGTGGTGACCTTTCCAAGTCGCTCTGCGATCTGCACGCCGGCTTGCCAGCCGTGTTGAATCTGGGGCTGGTTGATGAGGGCGGTATACACAACTTGGCTCAGGTGGTTCTGCTGGGTCGGGTTGATCGGCGGGCGGCGCTGCGGCATCATGCCAGCCATATTCGGTGGCATGTTTGCGGCCATGGCCGCGGGCTTTGAGAGGGAACAAGCCCTGCTCCAGAAAGGGTGGCGACACGTGGAGCACGCAGCTATCAGTTCGGTCGGACGGTCGGGAAGGGGGAAGGACGGCGTGAGACGCGAGAGCCAGGGTTCAGTTCGCCGTGAAGGAGGGCGCTGGGGAGGTGACCCAAGATGATGCGGCGGTCACAGTGACTTGGCCGACTAGGCTTTTGCGCGACGAGGCAGGAAGCCGGGAACGGGCTGCAGGCTGCCTAGTGCAGACCAGCGGCGTCCATATGGAGCGGGTCTCGCGTGCGACAAAGGGTATTGTCGGTTCCACCTGGGCTCGAGCAGATCCCAGTCTCGTCGTCCGCCGTCGTTTTCGAGATGGCAGTTTGTGTCCGCGTCGGGTTGGTGTTGACGGTGCCAACCACTGTCCTTGGTCTTCTCCTTGGGGAGGCGACGTCGGCAAGACAACGCGACAGGTCGCGAGAGTTGGCGGAAAGAGCGTTCCGAGAATCGAGAGCACGGGTGGCTGGGTTGTGAAGGCGGACGCGATGCAGGCGGAGCGGAAGAAGGCGCTGGATGCGATTGCTTCCGACGAGAGCCAAGACGGGCGACACGGTGAGTGCGTTGTTTTTTCTTCTTTCCTCCTGGAGCCTGGGACGAAGTACAACGCGGGCGACGGGACTCTGGCGTTTAGAGTTTTGGGTGACGGACGGGAGGCTGGCGGCCAGAAAAGAAAACACAATAAAATATAATAAAAACGGGTCTGGTCTGCAGACGCCAAAAGGCAAAAGGCGGGCGGGTGGTCGCGCAGCAGGCAGCGTCGACGGTCGGGGAGCGAAGGGATTCGCAGCAGAGAGCGTGTTTGCTCCGTCGGCGGTTGTGAGGTGTTGGAAGCAGACAAGGCAAGGGGAGGGTGAAGCAGGCCGGCAGGTGAGAGAAGAAACTGACGAGGGCATGGGATGACTGGGCTGGGCTGGGGAACCAAATCCACTGCAGGGAATGGGGTGAGCGGCACCAGGCAAGACCTGCAGGTGGACGTTCTTGGGCGCCGGGGAGGTACAAGAGGTACAAGAGGTACATGGGCCCAAGTACCGCCCCCCCAGGCGTGGGCCGGCCTCCCCTGTCGCCCTGTCTGGCCCACAAATCTGTCGGACTGGTGGCAACCTAACCCTGGCACATCTCTCTGGACCCAGACGAGGAGCCAAGCCAGGCCCAGCAGCCAGCCCAACCCGTCGTCCTCTGCGACTCTGTCTTCTGCCACTGCGGCCCTTCCATGGCTCGCCCGCATCAATCAATGCTTGCTGTGCACAATCGCTACGTACCGCCGTTGGGCAGTGGAGGCGCGAGGGTCATTGGGAGGGGGTACCACCACCTGGGCCTCCCGCTCGTGGTGCGGTGCGGTGCGCTGTCGCGGGTGCGTGTCCGCGGCAGCGTCATGGTCTTTTTTTTTGGGACACCCCCACCACCACCGGCGTAACAGGCAGGCTGCGAGACAGCCCCGTTTGGTAGCACCCAACGCTCCTGACGGGCACCTCGACTCGACATCACATCCATCGCCGCTTCGCTTCTGGCCGTTGCTTAGGTCAACAGCAACCCCAACCTACGTCGACGCCACAGATCCTCACTATCTCGCCGCGGCGGCATCCTTCGCCCTCCGCCCCCCCCCCCCCCCCCCCCCCCCCCCCCCCCCACCCCCCCCCCCCCCCCCCCCCCCCCCCCCNCCCCCCTTTCTCAGGATCCGTTCCGCCGTCCGTGCTGCTACCCACAATCTCGATCCTCGTCAAACCCCCACTTCGCTCGCAATCACAAAACAGCAGCCATGGCGCCCAAAGCCATCATCGCACCATCCATCCTCTCTGCCGATTTCGGCAACCTGGGCGAGGATTGCTCCAAGACCATCAGCCAGGGGGCGGATTGGCTTCATGTAGACATCATGTAGGACCCGACTGAGCTGAAGAGAGCGAAGAACCCCCGCCGGCCCTGCATTTTCCAGGCGCGGGAGGGGGGTCGCAGGTTGGTTGGACCGCTCGATTAACCGCGCAAGACGACGCACAGGGACGGCCACTTTGTGCCCAACATAACCTTCGGACCCCCAGTGGTGGCTAAGATCAGGCGGCACGTTGACCAGCCCTCGGCCCCCCAGGGCCAAGGCACCTTCGACTGCCACATGATGATCGCGGAACCCAAGAAATGGGTCAAGGAGTTCAAGGGCGCCGGCTGCGATCTGTACTGCTTCCACTACGAGGCCGCCTTCAGCTCCGCCGCCGAGGCGCCCGCCGAGGTGTCGGAGCTCAAGACGAGCCCACGCGAGCTGATCCGCTACATCCACGACCAGGGCCTACTGGCCGGCATCGCCCTCAAGCCTGCCACGCCCGTCGACGTGCTGTACGAGATCCTCGACTCACCTCAAGAGACTGAGCGGCCCGACATGGTCCTCATCATGACGGTCGAACCCGGCTTTGGCGGCCAGAAATTCATGGCCAGCGAGCTGCCCAAGGTCCAGGCCCTACGCAAGCGCTACCCGGAGCTCAACATCGAGGTTGACGGCGGCCTAGGCCCCGGCACCATCGACCAGGCTGCTGACGCTGGCGCCAACGTCATTGTTGCCGGCAGCGCCGTCTTCGGTGCAAAGGACCCAAGCGAAGTTATTAAGATCCTGAGAGACGCGGTTGAGAAGCGGAGTGGGAAGCTGTAGCTTATGACCATGTGGATGTGCGTCTTGTAGTTAGATAAACCACGAGAGACGATTACACTGCATACTAGATAGAGAATCGTCCAGTCACGTGGCAAAGAAAATAGTACAAGAGCGTATTAGGCGGCACCTTAGCATGGCTGCTAAGCCGGGTGTAGAATTAGTAGATTCGCGATCTACTCAGTAGCCACCAGCTCTGTTCTTTCCCCCTGCTTTATTCCTTTTTATTCCATCGGATGCTGTTTGTTTTGGCCACTCAAATACGCTAGGGAAAAGAAAGGGCCGTACCCAACAATACTTTGCTTGCTTTTGGGGCGTTTTACTGCCATTAAATTGTCTCCACGACGTGCTTTCGACGAACCAGGGGAGTAGTACTCGGGTGGGGAAAGATGGAGGGGCAAAAAGACAGCATCTGATCGTGTCTTCGCCCGGACGACCGTGTCCATCCCACATCGCCATGTTGAAAGGTACCTACACAGGCTCACGGGTAGACATCTCGCCCTGCTTGCCTCCCGCCCTTATCGGAATGTGAGGGTGCAAGCCTGATGGGTGATAGGCAGAGGGCGGATCCTACGTGCATCTCTTTCGGCCGGGACAGTAGAGACTGAAGAGCCGAGATGAACCCATACCCACCCACCCTGCCGTAGGCAAATGTCCAGCGGCACCCAAGCATCGAGGAGGGAGGACAAGGCAAAACCATTGGCCGCGCCTCCCCTGCCCTAACCCTTTTTTAAGCTTTCCCGTTACGAGTATTGAAAAGTCCGAGCAAGCCCCTCCCTTTGCATCGTCTCCGGGAACGCACGCCGATATGGTGACGGTCGGTGGCGGCGGCGCTGTGCTAAACCAGTGGCTGGTTTCCTTTGCTCCTTGCTTTTGCGTGTTTCTCTTTCTCTGGCAGGATACCCTGGCCGCTGGCCTGGAGCGCTGCCCACGCAGTGATGAAGAAAAGAGACTATAGACGACGCCGAATGACGCGACAGGAAAAATGGCGAATCGGTACTTTGATGCAAGGTCCCCCGTCCAATCGTGAGTTGCCCAAGCCACAGGTCCACTTGAAACGAGAACACTCTGGAGATGCAGGCAAGATGCCAGGACAATGGGGCCTGGAAGGACGACCGTTTCTGGACAATGATGGCAGCAACAAAAGAGATGGCTAGGTTTTTCTGTAACCACAAACAAGCGTGCCGACAGGAACGAGTCTGCAGCTGGGGGGAGCATTCTCGTGCTCAATAATGCATGACTATCCCGGCCTTGTGGTGTTTATTGGCGGGCGCACTGATGCGGAAACACTTTGGCCCTGGGGCCACCCCCCGAGGACCCCCAAACAAGCACCATCTATCTGGGCTCGTCCGCCCGCGCTGTTATCTCTCAAAATCATCTGGTGTTCGTTTCCCTCTTCCGTGTGCCTGGGCCCTGGCCGCGGCGTGCCTGTGGGATGCACAGCATGTGTTTGTGGGAAGAGGGGTAGGCAGGGTAGATGTATTAATAAAGGTTGCATTTCCTTGGCGATGAAAAGAGAGGACACAGAGAGGCAGCGAGAAAAAAAGAGAAAAAAAAGAAAGAAAAAAAAGAAGACGGAAAAAGGATGGGGAACTGGATTGGGAGGACGGGGGTGTGATAGAGGCTTGCCAAAACAGGGAAGACTGGGGGGAGGGAGGGGACAGGGACAGCGGGAGCCTTCCAAATTGCACACAAGCTTGGCGCTCTGTACCTGCTGGTATCGTACCGCCGACAGGGATTGATCCGCCCCAGGTCAATGACTTTTGGCTCTGCTCAACAGGCCGCCTTTCCCCAATGCGGACTGGTGTGGGTGGGCGTGCCACACCCACCTCCCACCTCCTCGCTGCCCCCCTGCCATGAAAAGCCGCCCGCACAGCAAAGCGACGACACGAACCCGGCAAGCGCCCCCGTCCGTTCCCTTCTTTGTTCTCTTTCTTTTCTTTCCAGACATTCGCCTCTGGCAACCAGACTTGGCGACGACAGGACATAGGAGGCGCGAGTGAGGGAGAGCGGCAGTGACGGGGGGGGCTTTGGAGCAGCCGACACAGATGGGGCGGGCACCTGCCAGCGCCTATCCGGTACGCCGTGAATGGCGCCGTCGCGACAGCGTTGGAGGTTCTCCGAAGCGCGGCTGTGACAGGTGCTTGCCGCGGCGCAGACCCAATCCCCGGCACCCAATAACCGACAGACACCAAGCGAGAGAGTCTTCTGTGGGCACCAACCAGGAGGCTGATGTGCCCTGATGGGGCCGCAAAAGCGAACGCCCCGGGCGATGGGTGCAAGGCTTGCGGAGCGGGCAGTGCCTCGGTTCCCTCACCCCCAAACTCCTGCTGCGCTCCTACTCCCTAGCGCAAGTCTCGAGGTAAACTCTCTGCTGCGTCCGACGGCCCCGAGATCCATTTTCGTTTGCTATTTNCATGCCGGGCCGGGCAGCTCCCTGGGAGGGGGCCGCCGGGTTTTTGCATCTGACGCGAGAGCACCCTGTGGTTTTTTTTTTGTTTTTTTTTTTTTTTTTTTTTTTTTTTTTTTTTTTTTGGGGGGGGGGGGGTCTCTTCAGAGCACAACAAACATCATTTTGCCCTCGTGATGTTCTAGGTTCGAGCTTGCCTGGATCATTTCAAGCCAGTCCGTGTCCCGGGAGGGGCCTAAATTTCACAAACTGCCAGCCAAGTGACAAGGCCCCCACACCACTTCACGCAGGCTGGCGCCCAGATCGCGGATGTACCGAGACAGCCTGTGGGTATGCGTAGATACCGTCCAAAGAGCCGCTTACACACCCAAACACTTGAATACTGGGCGCTGAGCCTCCCTGTGTTATTTAGACGCTTATTTTCGTTCTTCCTCCCACCTCGCTGTGTGGTAGGTCCTGGTTCCCAAGGGACGCGCCGAGGACGACATCGAGTCGTTGGCTGAGTTGACCCAGGGCTAGCATTGCCCTTGCCAGGATTCCCTGCTTAGCACGGATCAAAGAATGGTACGCTAGGTATAGGGACTGGGGGTATGATGCTAGAGAAAAAAAGGAAAAAAAAGAAAGAAAAATGGAGCAAGGGTCTTGAGTACCGCCCACCGACAATTACTGCGAAAAGTACGGGCGGGCAGCGACCGCAACAACGTCGATTGTCAGGCACCCTCTCGCGCCTTTCCTCCGTTGTCCCCCAGTCCCTGGTCGGTTTTGAGTGCCCACAGAAACGCAAAAACCCCCCGAGATCCAGGACGGGACACACGCAAATTCGCCACGAGGATAGCAGGCACAGGGTCAAAAAAACGGGACCTAGGGTCGTTATCATCATCCATGTGGTCGTAGTCGTGATAGAGCTGGAGGGCAGCGTCGCGAGGTGCCCGGTAAAGATGAACGAAAAATAGAAAACAAAAACAGAAAGAAAAAGAGAAAATAATAAAGAAAAATAAAGAAAGGAAAGAAGGGAGGATAAGAAAAAAAATCAAATTAATCAACAATCGAACCGGGCCGCGTTGGCCGCGTCTCAGGAAGGACGACAAGAGAAGGTTAAAATAACACGCTGAAAGGGGCATGCCCTGGACTGTCTTCGACCGCCGCCGTGTTACATGCCAATTTAGCCTGCTCCATCTCCATCCTGTTTCCCACAAACCGCCACTTTGGTACGGGACGGAGAGGCAAGAGAGGATGGAGCAAGGAGACAGGAGCACTCTCTGCAGCTGAGCCAATGGGCAATGTCAACTTTGTCGCATTGGGTGTGTGTTTGCCTGGCAGTCTCGAGCCAAACCCTTCATTCAGTTCGACTGCTTCCGCATTGCGCAGTTCTCTTAACCTCCCCCGTCGCGGGAGGGTACAGGACGCTACGCGTAGCTCAGCCATGGGAGCGCTGGCAGGATTGTGGCATCGGCAAGGTACCCGGCGGCCTGTTCGAGATGCGACTCGGGAGATTGCAGGCAAGGTTGGGGACATCACGACGGTACATGGGGACAAACACGCCTGGATTGGCACACTTGCAGCGGAAGGGTTCATGGGCGTGCTTGCAGGGTGTGGTGGTCGCCGCCGGCGATGATCCGACCCGACCTCTAGCGCCGCCACACGACCTTTTCTGCCCCTCCTGACGCAAAACAAGTGACGACGACGCAACTTAGGTATTAGCCGGCACGAGCAATGGGGCTATGTTGTTTTTCGCATCCAGAGCAAAGGAGGTAGGTAGTGTGGAAGCAGGCGCCGGTCGCGTCTGCCATTCGAAAAACCCTAAATCAATTCAATGGAAGACGGCCGCGAAGACAGCTTCATGGAGAACACCGAGGACCCCAAGGCCAGGGTTAGGTATCGCCAGGAAGCCACGCGCAGGCATTTAAAATAAAATAAAAATAAAAAATGGCGTGGTTTCCACACTAGGGGCGTCGGTTTTTTTTTTTCCCTTTGTTTCGGCCGCTGTGGTAGCAGCGTCCGTGGAACGCGGCAAGTGTCAAAGCGGGCGGGGACAAGACCCTGGACGCGGGAGAAGGAAAAAGAGGAGGCAAAGAATGAAATCAAACACACGATCAAGACGCCATAACTACTGCAGGAAGGCCAGGGGAAATTTATATATGACACAAAGATGGCATGATGGGATTGTTGAGGAAGAAAAGGAAAAGAAAATAAAACAACGACCGAGATGGGATGTCGTGCAGCGTCGGTTCAAAAAGCCCCGAGGAAGGTAGGCGGGCAGCCCTGCAGCACTCGGTGCCACCGTTCGCAGGAAAGAACTGGAGCGTGTCTGATCGGCATGGCTCAATCAACAACGGCAGGGTGAATGAACGGGCAAGGGCCGCAGTGGAAGAACAGGCGAGGGGGAGGCATCGATGATTCTCACGAGAGTCGAAGCGGAAGCGAAAGTGGATGTGGCCGCTCCTCCAATCGAAGACGGCTGCACCAGCTGCGAGCGTGGTGAAGGCGTCCGAGCCAAACTCAGCCCAAACCGATCATCCCGAAGATCATGGGTGGGTGATGGAGAGGCCGAACGCAGCAAGCAGCGGATATTCTCCACGTCGGAAAATGCGCAATCATCGGGCTGGTGCAATCTCAACGGGGACATTGGCTTGCACCGGCCTTGAATGCCCGCCCAGTCTGCTTGGGGTCTCCTAGCTTGCCAGCAGAGCTTGGTCGCCCGGAAAAGAAGGCAATGCATCTCAGCGATCCCAAGAAGTAGGCTTAGAGCCCAAGTCGCTCCGCGCCTCCCACGGGATAGGTGAAGGCTGGTGGTGGTGGTGGTTGCTCAGCCCGGGCGGCGCGGGCGACCTCTGGGCGAACGGGCATGTTTGAGTTAGCCTCTCAGATCGGCATCTCCTTGTCGCTGCTGGTTCTCCTGGGCGTGATGCAACGCCAGGTGCTACCGGCAGACCAGACCCTGTCGGCATCGCGCCACGCACCAACACATAGAAAGGCTTCACGATCAAGAAAAAAAGAAGCGTTGCCGACCCGACCCTGTCCAGCCAGCTCTCCTGCAAGCCAGCACACGCGCACCTGCGTGCGGCCGATGGCGAACCAAAGACGGCGCGGACAGGGGTGCCGAGGGAAGGGGGGGAGGGAGAAAAAAAAGCTCCCACCTCAGCGTCTCTGCATAGTACGTACTGCACGTTGCATAGCAGGCCAGTGCCTCGATTGGGCGGACACCCATGCGACGCTTCGACCCCTGCCGACCAGGGTGGAGGG
>PYSQ01000553.1:1716-19290 GCA_003049435.1 Nakataea oryzae | reverse complement strand
CCCCTGCTGCATCCTTCCCCCGCGCAATGCGCCCGCGCGGCGACGGCGGCGGCTTCTGCTAGCGTCCCGCACCTCGCGGCCTCTCCTGCAGCGATGGCCGCCCGCCGCGTCGTTGTCACGGGGATCGGCGCTGTCACCCCGCTTGGCGTTGGCGCCCGCTACTCCTGGCAGAGGCTGCTCGCTGGGCACTCGGGCGTCCAGAGCGTGTCCCACCTGGAGCCACGCGACAAGTGGAGGGACATCCCCAGCACCGTCGCCGGGCTCGTCCCCGTGGCGCCCGTCCTGGACGACGGCCGCCGCGGCACGAGCCCCGATCGCCCACAGGGCGAGCCGCCTGGGCTCTGGCGCCCGTCCGACTGGCTGGATGCGTCTGACCAGCGCCGCATGTCCACCTTCTGCCAGTACGCCGTCGCGGCTGCCGACATGGCCCTCGACGACGCTGGCTGGAGGCCGGCCGCCCAGCACGACCTGGAGGCTACCGGCGTCTGTCTGGGAAGCGGCATTGGGAATCTCGATGACTTGTACAGCACCAGTCTTGCCTACGAAAAAGACGTGAGATAAACCGCCATCAACCAACACACATTGGCAGTGACGGTGAGAAAGAGCGTTGAAGGCACGGAGGGGAGGAGAAATGCTAAGTCCGTTTGCGCTCTTGTTCATGTGTCCCGACTCTTAGGGCTACAAAAAAGTGTCTCCGCTCTTCACGCCCAAGATCCTGATAAACCTCGCGGCCGGGCACGTGGCGATGCGATACGGCTTCCGGGGCCCGAACCACGCGGCCACGACGGCCTGCACCACAGGCGCGCACTCGATAGGCGACGCGGCCCGCTTCATCGCCTTTGGGGACGCCCAGGTCATGGTCGCCGGCGGCTCCGAGTCGTGCATCCACCCGCTCGCCTTTGCCGGTTTCGCCCGCTCGCGCTCACTCTCGACTGCCGGCGCCGCCTGCCGGCCCTTTGACGCATCGCGCGACGGCTTCGTTATTGCCGAGGGCGCCGCCGTGGTTGTGCTCGAGGAGCTCGAACACGCCCGCGACCGCGGCGCCACGATCCTTGCCGAGCTGCGCGGCTACGGCTGCAGCGGCGACGCACACCACATGACGGCGCCGCGGCCCGACGGATCCGGCGCGCTCCTGGCGATGCGGAGGGCCCTGCGCAGTGCCGGCATCCGTCCTGCTGCCGTGGATTACTTCAACGCCCACGCCACCGGCACTCGCGTCGGTGACCTTGCCGAGGCCACCGCCATCCGAACCCTCATGCTCGGCGAGAACGGCGTCGAAAGAGAGTCGCAGGTCACGGTGAGCAGCACCAAGGGCTCCATCGGCCACCTTTTGGGCGCCGCCGGTGCCGTCGAGTCTGTCTTCTCCATCCTGGCCGTTGCCGAGGTGAGTGCGACGACCCCTTTATTTCCCAATGGGCGCATGCAAGGAGCCACTGAGATCTGATCATGAACATGCAGAACCGGGTACCCCCGACTTTGAACCTCGAAACCCCAGAGGTTTTCTGCAACTTCAACTTTGTGCCAAAAACAGCCCAGGAGAAGACGGTCGAGGTGGCGGTTTCGAATAGCTTTGGTTTTGGAGGAATGAATGCGTCTCTTGTGTTTTCTAAGCTCTCCTGAGACCGCATAAACGCGAGCCGGAACCTGGCGGGTTTGATAAAGCATATTTTTAGACTTAATGCTGCTTTATGACGCATTGAGTATTGGTGTCCCTCACGCGAGACAGCCTTTTTGCCTCCGCTTTCTCTTTCTCTCGCCTCTTGCTGGAGCTAAACCAACCTTGGCAGCCATTCTGGATTCAGGGGTTCTTTCAGGGTTAGGGTCCACCAGGGCCCTCTTCTGCACGTGATAGCGCGTGCAGGTAGCGTAGTGGGGGTCCTGTCCCGCCTGCATCGCAGATTCTCCAGGCGGTCTAGCGAGCATGTGGGCAGTAATGCGGGCAGAAAGTTCGTGACGTCGAGCCACAGCCACACAATCGAGGGACACCCACCTGTCGGCCCCCGACTCCTTGGCCCCTCCCCGACTCGCACGAACTCGGCCTCGCAGATGGCATCTCTCCAGAGCTGCAGGGCTTGCCTCGAGGCGGTACCGCCGAGGCTTGGGCCCCTCTCGGCTCGTCGAGGCCTGCAAACCAGCATGCACGTCCGCCAAGTCGCAAAGACGGCGGCGGCACAAAGCAGGACGCCCAGGATGTCGCCAGCAGCCCTGGCGCCTCGGAGGCCCTTTCACGGCACAGCTGGCCCGCGGCAGAAGCTGCCGGAGGACACGGCGAGCATGCAAAAGATCATCCTGGCTGCCGCAGAGAAAAAAAAGGGGTCGGGCATCGTCGGCGCATATGACACGTACGTCCACGTCCAGGACACGCACAAGTTCTTCTCTGCCCGTGCCGCCTACACCATCTCGCCCGAGGCCCGCAAGAAGGACACGATCCAGAGGACAGAGGACGGCGAGGAGATTGGCGTGGGGGGCGGGCCGTGGCACCAGGGTTAGTGGGTCTTTGCATGTCCATCTTTTTTGATGATCCCCTCCCTGCCAGCAGCATCTTCTGGACTAACCAAAAGCCGCATTGCGTACGCCTGAACCACCACAGACCTCGGTCTTCTCCCCACCTTTAGTACCTGGGCCCAGGTGACGATGCTGCACATGTACCTGGCCATCGTGCGGTTCAGATGCCTGGACAAGGAGCAGTACGAGAACGTGCAGAAGCAGCTGGTGGACGCCTTCTTCTACGAGGCCGAGGAGCGCATGGACATGCAGCACGGCCTGTCGTCGCGCGCGCTGCGCCAGCACCACCTCAAGGACCTGTTTCTCGCCTGGCGCGGCCTCGTGCTCGCCTACGACGAGGGGCTGATGCGCGGCGACGCCGTCCTGGCCGCCGCCGTCTGGCGCAACCTGTTCAAGGCCCGCCCCGAGCACGAGCTCGACCTGCGCCGCCTCGCCGCCGTCGTTTCGTGGATGCGCGCCACCGTCTTCCGCCTCGACCACATGGCCGACGCCAACGTGGTCGCCCGCGTCACGTCCGCCTTCCAGGCCTCGCCCGCCGCAGAGCTACCCTTTGTCGACCTCCCCGCCAAGGAGCTCGTCGGGGTGCTCCCCGGCGCTCCCACCGCCGCCAGCAGGCCGCCAGCCGCAAAGGCTGCTGCCTAGGGTGCCGGGGACTGTATAAAATCTTTTTCTTTGCACATGTTATATTCGGCAAAAAAAGATTTCTTTTTTTCTCCCCGGCCGTCTAAAGGACGCATAGGCACCGCGCATGACTACTCCTACGCTTACCCCTTGTGTTTGACGTCGAATCACCTTTGTGTATCTTGTAACATTATCATCTACCCAAATGCGCGGAATGCGCACCAACAGTGTTGAATATGCCGGGAGTGTATAGGCTGGCGACGACGATGACGACGAGGGCGAAGAGCGAAGAAGAGGAAGAAAACAAAAGGCAGGATGAATCTTGCTAAATGCTGATAGGCTTGGTTGCGGAGCAGGGCAGACTTTCAGGAGGATTGTACACGTAGGGAGGGACCAGGCTATTGTGGCATCCATCTCGAACGCGCCTTGATGAGGCGTGGAAGGCGGCAGTCGGATTGGCGATGGCCCGTCACATTCGGGTTTCGCTCGACTAATTACCACTCCCCTCCCCCACGCGCTCCCACATCTGAAACTCGTACGACGTCCCATTCTCCTCCTGCACGCCCTCGGGGACCGTCTCCCCGACCCAGGCGTCGAGCTGCTCCTTGGATGCCCTCTTCCACGCGCCGCCGTCCTCCAGGCTCAGCGCCGACACGGCCGTGTCGCACTCGAAGTCGGTCAGGATGCTGGTGAGCAGCACGCGCCGAGCCGCCGCCGCCCCGGGCAGCGCCAGCGCCGCGTCGTAGATTTGCGCCCCGCCAATCACAAAGACCCGTCCCAGCGGCGGCGGCGAGCCGTCTTCCCGACCGCCGCCGCCGCCGCTGCCGCCGTCGGAAGTGTCGGCGGCGCTGCTGCGCAGTCGGCCCAGGTACTCGAGCGCCTCGGGCAGCGAGCGGGCGTGCACGACGGACGTGTCCGCGGAGGCGTCGTCACCGCCGCCGCCGCCATGATGCCCGGTCTTTTCAGTCCCCGCCGCCGCCGCCGTCCGGCTGAGCACGACGTTCAGGCGGCCCTTGAGCGGGCGGAAGCGGGGCGGGATGCTGTCCCACGTCTTGCGGCCCATGACGACGGCGTTGACGGCCGCGGGCGGCGCGCCGGCCGGCGGCCGCCTGGTGACGCGCGCAAAGTAGGCCATCTCCTTCCTTAGCCCCGCCCAGGGCAGCGTGCCGGCACGCCCGATGCCCATGCCGCGCGTGGCGGCGACGATGAGCGTCAGCTCCATCACGTCTGCGCCGCCCGCGCGTGCGCTCGGTGTCGCTGCTGCGGAGGCTGTGTCTGCGGCGGCGGCGGCGTCTGTCGAGGCTGCCATGGTCTGGCCCTGATCGGCCTGGTGGTGGGTTTGCTTTGTGGAAAGATTCGGCGCAGGCAATCAAATCAATTGGGGATTGGGTTGGGTCGCCTGGGCTTCACAGCGTTTTGGCACTGGCGCACAGGAATTCGGGAGCCGCGTTAGAATACATTCCCCACCATCCACTTGCCAAACAGCGCTGGAAGTTGAGGCAGTCGCAGCCTGGATCTACCAAAAAGAAATCGTACGCGCATAGGCGCATCTGCATATACTGACCTCCCCCAAAGTGCCAATATTATTAGATATCTAGGTATGTATGTATATATGTCTATTCTCTCACCACTGGGAACCCCCAACAAAAAAATCGTAGAAGAATGCAATCGGGCCAGGCAGGACGACGGCGAAGCAGACAGGCATGTGTGCCGCGAAAAGAAAAGACACAGTCGCCAGCCAGCCCATCAGAGAATGTAGCCTCCGTTGCCGACGATGCTCCAGCGCCGCACGCCAAAGCCCTCCTCCAGCTCCACGCACCACCACAGCACCTCCCTGGCCTTGTCGAGCTGCCCGCTCTCCTCGTGTGCCCGCGCGAGCGCGAACCACGCCTCCGAGTTGTTCCACGCCGACCCGAGCTTGGTCAGCCCCGAGAGCATCGCGTACGCCCGGTCGCGCGCCGCCAGCCTGTCCACCATCGGGAGCGACGTTGCCTTGTATGGCGGGACAAGCTCGCTTCCTTCTCCTGCCGTCGCTGACTTTTGCGACAGGCCGCCGGGCGACGATGCGGCTTCGAACATCCCTCCTCCGCCCGCTTGCTTTCCGTGCCCGGGTTCTCCCGTGGTCTTGGAGGCTGCCGTGTCTGTGTTCAGCCCCAGAGCCTCCGACGGGAGCGCCGGCTTTTCCGCCCGTCTGGGATAGACTGTGGACTCGGCAGAGTGCGCCACCGTCTCCACCCCGGTCCACGTGGCTCCTACGAGCTGCAGCGAGGGCACCACCGGCGGCGGAGGGAGCTTCTCGCTGTAAATGTCCAAGAGGATGTTTGCCAGCCCGACGGTGGCGCCGGGGTGGTCGGGGAAGTGCGTCAACGCCGACTCGAAGTCTGATCGAGCCGAGTAAGGTACGTCTCGCGCGACATCGAGGTAGCCCATCTGACAGGAGAGTTTCATCATGCTGGTTAGAAATCATGCCAACCAAGAGAGTAGGAGACAAGACCCCGAAAACTTACCTCGGCCCAAACATCAGCCCACAGCTCATCAAGGCTTTTGCTGTTTGCCCAGCCAACATCGCTGGCCGACGTCGGAGCGCCGTTCTTGTTGGCCTCGGACTCGAGGGCCTGGACCAGCCTCTGCGCCTCTGCGATGGCGGCCTTGGCGTCATCGTAGAGCGTCGCGCGCCGGTAGAAGCCCGCGATCATCAGCCAGACCTTGACCAGGATGGTGCCTCTCCGCCGCTGCTCGTGCGCCTTGGGGAACTGCACCAGCGGCAGCAGCTTTGGGCTGTACTCTATAGCGCCCCTCGACAACCCCGAGAATTCGTCGCCCGATGACCGCCCCGCTTTGGGGGACGAGGCGAAGGACTCGGCCTGGGAGAATGTCCTGGTCAGAGAGACGGGCGGGCCCGTCGACGGGGACCGCTTCATGGCGGCGGAGAAGAAGTCGATCCCCGCGCCTCCCTCGATCGGGGTGAAGTAGCTCTCGCCGTCGATTATGGTGGCGTGCGGCACCATTGGCCCGACGCTCGAAGAACGCCTGCGGCTGACGACACTGTTCTCTCTCTTGCGAAGGCTGTGTCGCTTGCCCGACTGGCTTCTTCTTCGCACCGATGACGGCGAAGACATGATCCCGTCAGTCACCTGGATCGTGGGCCCCGCCATGCTGGCCACTGTCTGCGTCGTCTGAGGCCGCGACGATTTGTCGGGTCGGCCTTCGCTCGCCGACGCCGAGGCCTGCTGCGTGCCAGGTCGGCCAGTCCTGTCGGACCTGCCAAATATGCTGCCTCTGATGCTGCGGATGGTTCCCGCCGAGCTCTTGGGGGTCTCTTCCGTCACCTTCAGTGTGTCCATGGCCGGCTTCTGCTCCGCACTCCCGAATAGCCTGTTGAACAGGCTCAGCAGCTCCAGGCTGGCGTTGACCGCAACTTTGGGGCCCTCGAGCAGCTCCACGAGGGCCAGCTGCGTCATCTTGACCTCGAGCACGCCCTCCTTCTCAAAGTCATCCATGTCGTCCACGAGTCCCCGGCCATGCTCCGAGCCGTTCTCCGATTTCGCCTCGGCCTCGTTTAGGTGATCACTCCGGAATACGTTCTGAGTGCCGAAGAGCACCTCTGGGTCCTTGAACTGCTCAAAGGCGCCCTCGCAAGCGCGGGCGGCCAGCACAAAGTCCTGACGGGCACTTAGCAGCAGCGAGAGCAGGTGCCATATCGGAATCAGGGCCCGCTCTCTCCAATGAGGCCCGTTGAGAAGGTCCTGGGCGTCATTGGGGACTTTGCCGAGGAGCAGCGCCGTCTTGGCCAACTCGATCGCCGGCGCCAGCTCCCGCTTCTCGGCGAGCAATAGGGCCAGCGCAAACACGCTCCTGACGTCGCCCGAGCGGCCAAAATCCGGCGAGAGCGACTTCTTCAGGGCGGCTATGGCCTTGGCCTGGATATCGCCCCTGGCTGATGAATCGTAAGTCATCCGAGCCCACTGCGCGTTGGCCAGGCCAATGGCCTGCAAGGAAAGAGCAATGACCCTGGGGGGCACCCTTTCTCCAGCAGCCCCGATCGCACTCTCGTCCTCGCGGAGAGGGCTTGCCGCGTCGCGGAGCGGGGGGCCTGGCGCCTTGGCGACAAAATCCTCCAGCTCTGCGGCCAGATCCTTGGCCTTCTCGGCGGCCTGCCTGTGGCCGTAACGGCACAGGGTGGCGATGCAGGCCGAGATGGTTTCGAGCGCCGTCGACTCGTCGTCCAGGTTGGGCTCGGCGTGTCCGGACTTCTGCACCCGCGCCTTTCCTTTCTTGACCAGCTCTAGATACGAGTCGAAGGCCTTGAAGGCAAGGTCAAACTCTGCCACGGCGACGTGGACCGTGAAAAGGCTGCGCAGGATCGCAGTCGAGTGGTAAGTCTTGCTGGATGCCCTGTAGAGAATGTCCAACAGTCCGCGGCTGTGCGCCTCCCTTCCACCGGCGCCCAGATCATGCTCCCGCCAGCCACGTCCACACAGGATGGCCCAATTCTGCGTGGCCAGCCGTGCGAACTGTTCAATCTCCTCCCTCTGCTCGTCGGCCCTGGGGAACTCGGTCTCGTTGAGCAGCAGGGCTTCGTACGTGGCCTCGACCCTCTTGAGCTCGGCCCTGAGCTGGCTCCGCGCCGACGGCTCGTTTGGGGCGGGCGCAATGTGTCCCGTGGGGAAGGGGAGGTCGTCCTCGACGATGGCGGAGAGGGCAGCGTAGTACTGGCCCCATATCTCGCGCCTGGGGACGGAGCCGCGGAAGCCAAAGCCGCCGGCAATCGGGATGCCCTTGGAGACCTCCCAGTAGCGCGCCCAGGATCGGAAGCTGGCCAGGCAGTTGGGCTCGTCCAGGGTGCTCTCGCCCCTCTCGAGGGTATGGCTGAAGAGCATGCAGAACTCTGTGAGAAACAGCTCCGACCAGTACCGCATCTGTTTCCGGGAGCGCTGGCTGGACCAGTCGGTGGAGAGAGAGGGGATTCCGCTCCTGAAGACGCGCAGGGCCTCGACGCGGTTTCCGTTGCGCGCCAGGCAGTTTGCCCTGAGATAGGCCGCCTTGAGGGCGCACACGCGCGTCCACTCGCTGGCCCGGGCTTCGGCGTCGGCGGGGTTTGGATCGACCTCGAGACCGTCGGGCAGGCGAGCCAAGGCTTGGTGGTAGTCGCCGACGACCCAATGCAGCCAGCCGGCGCAGACACGGGCCTGGAACTGGTCCTCTGGGCTCCCAGCCTCCTCGTCGATGACGGCCACGAGCTTGGGCAAGAGGGCGGTAACGTCGGCGTCCCCAGTGGCGCCGGCGGCGGAGGGGTGGTCGGCGGGCAAGGTCTTGTCCGAGCTCTTCTCGACGGCGCATTCGGTCTCGGCAGTCAGAGTGAGGCCTATAGGCAGTCTGGTTAGTCGAGAGCTCGGCAGCCGAGTCACGGGCGAGGCGAGGGAGGAGGGGAGGTCGGGATGGCCGCACAGGTCTTGTCCGGGGCATGCTTCCGCACTTTGCGGACCAGCTCCGGGACGGCGTCCCAGTTGCCTTCGCAGCGAGCATCGTGGAGCTGGTTGATGTAGCCGGCGGCTTTCTGTAGCGAGGGAGCGCAGCAAGTCAGCGGGCAGGCTCTCGTGGCGGCGGGCTCCTCCTCCGGGCGCTTACACTCGAGGAGCTCATCGCGTCTCGTCTGGCTGCTGCAAGAAGCAGACAGCTCAAGGACAGTCGCTCGGGTCGGGGGCAGGCACGGAGGAAACGAGAAAGAAAATGCGACGATCCATGCAGCCAGCTACTGCATTATCGACGGGCGGGCGCGTGGGAGGGTGCGGGCGGGTGGCTGGCTGTCGATGCTGGGCTGGGACGGGCAGGACAGCACTTGGGATTCCTTGGGCGGGCAGGGCAGCGGCGCGGCATACGGTATTGTCAAATTGCGGTCGTCGTCCAGGCCAAGGACACCCACACCCAGGTGCCGGGTGGGTGGAGGCGGTGTAAGGGACCACCCTAATAGGGCCTAACGAGGACCCTAGAAGACGTGTACTGCGGCCGTCAGCCACCACCCACGCACCGCCGATGCTGGCTCAGCGTTGCCAGCGTGCGTGCGCTGTCTGGTACGTTTGGCAGCGGTTGCAATTGAGCTTCGTCACCACTCAGTCCAGCACTTGGGTCCACGGCGGCAGCGCGAGGGATCAAGCAACACAGACAGTCCCGGCGTCCTGACGCCCCTGCCAACAGATGCCGGCTACAGGGGTCGCTGGTGCTCGCAAATCGAAGCTGAGCTTGTGATTTTTCCAGTCCAGTCCAGTGTGGGCCCGGCCGGGGAGATGCCGCGCTCGAGCCACACCGGAAAAAAAGAATACCGCACCGAGAACATTTAATGAAGACTGCGATTGTTTTATTTTGTTTAATTTTCCCCCTGCACGCGATGTTTGCATACAGAATCGAGGTGTAAAGCACCGACCGACTGGATGGACATCTTCGGGCTGCCAGGATGAATTAGTGCTGCAACCCTCTCTCTGCCTGTTTGCTGGTCGGCGGCACCTCTAAAATCACCGGAAACTGACTCCCGGTTGACAGGGGTGACGAAAGAGGCAGGCAGGGGGAAAAAAATTGACAAAAAAATTCCGTCCGGCCTCGCCTCGCCTTCTGCTCTTACACAAACCCACCCCTGTCAGCCAGAAATCAAGCAATCGCCCGGACTCAGAGATGGCTGCTGCAGCTCCTGATCTTCGGGTCGTCTGCCGAAAGCTGCTGTCGACACCTGCAGACGATCTCCTCAGGCTCTGCCCGAGCCTGGTGAGCCATGTTCTCCGCTGCGGACGCTCGCTGTCTGCGCCGGCCGAGGCGCGGCCCAAGGACTCGGCAAATGAGGCCTCGATGCTTGCCCACAAGCTCAAAACGCACATCACCACTCTCCTGAATGGCAGAACTCCCGCGAGCCGCTTTGCCGGCATGGTCCTGGTCAAGGCCGTGGTCGATGTCGGGGGCTGGGAGTGCCTCCGGACGGCCGAACCGTGGGTTCGCGGACTGCTGTCCATGCTCCAGGTACTACTACTTAGCCTCATCTGCCCAGATGGCCAGCAGACGCTCATAGGAGCCCGCACAACCTGCCAACTGACACGCTATCCCAGAAACCTGACCCTGTGTCCTCAAAAGATCTCTGTCTTGTCACCCTGGTCAGGATATATACTCTTCTTCACGAGTACCCAACCCTGGTCCGGGAGATAGCCACGCCTACTCTCCCCACCTTTGCAACCACGTGTCTTCAGCTCTTGAAGTCGTCTTCTTCGTCTGCCAAGTCACCCAAGACGCCTGCAGCCCTGGTCGAGACAGTTATATGTGCGCTAGCCGCCATAGTGCCTCTCTTCCCCACTACTCTCCGCCCATTTAATGGACAGATGCGCGCGGCCGTACGCGCCTATGTAGCCCCGACCCTTTCAGACACAGAGCCGGTGCCCCAGAGCCTTAGGGAATGCTCTCGCCGTCTGGTGCTCACCCTGCATCACACGGCCCCGAAGAACACGCACTCGGATGAATGGGCTAGCCTCCTGGCTGGCTGGCTCAAGGATTCGCACGCAACCGCCGATCAAGTCTTCCGCGCCGTCCAGGAGTCGTGGGAGCCTCCCTCGGGACACGCATCCCGCAACGTTTTAGTTGACGACGATCCTCAGGGCGGAGGGAAGCTGCCCAACGAGCTGCCTCCGTGGACAGGTCTGGAGTCTGGAGCTCAGAGGCTTCTGGGCCTACTTGCGGCCATGTCGGACTGTGTTGGCACCGCCTCCAAGTCTCCCGTGACCCTCCCGCTTGCTGGCCTGGCCGACCTCGTCTCGAGGATTCTTCTCGTCACACCTCCTGCTCCCGGAAGTGCCGACCGCGATTTCGCCATGCAGCTCAACCCCAGCATCGGCCGTGAGGAGAGGGATGAGCTGTGGAGCGTTCTCCCACAGCTGCACGTCGCGGCCCTCCAGCTTGCACACAGCATCGTACGGAGGACTGGGCGGAACTCACTCCCTCTGGCTTCGGGGATTCTCGACCAGGCCGTGCGCGTGCTCGCCTCGTTCCCGCAGCTGGCCGATGTGCGCCTAGCAGTGTTCGCGCTGGCACGGGAGCTCCTGCCTATCTGCGGCTCGACTCTCTCCAGGGTATCTGTGGATACGATCTCCCCAGTGCTCCAGATCTGCTGCCATGAGCTCCTGGTCGCGGCCGGGTTTGCCCAGGACGATGGCCAGGAGAAGCAGCCAAAGGCAAACGGCACCAAGGCCAGCAGCGCCCAGGCAAACGCGGACCTCTTTCTGCCAAGCAAGAGCACGGCGTCCTCGTCCGCCGCGGGCGCTCCGACCGTGGCCGGGCGGCTGCAGAAGAAGCCCTCGGCGCCGAGCGCCGAGCACATTGCCGCGGCAGAGGCGCTGCTCGAAGCCGCGCTGTCGTATCTGCCGCAGCAGCACCTCAAAAAGGCCGAGCGCGCGCTCCTCGACCGCACCGCCATCCTGTGCCGCAGCAAGAGGGCCATGCTCGCCGGCGTCCTGAACCCTTACGTGGACAAGAGTGGACGCGCCTTTGCAAACACTTTCCCCTTCTTGGCCCGGCAGTTCCCCGGGGACGCGAGCGTGGGGATTCTCAGGACGAACCTGCGCACCAAGCCGCACCATTTCGACAACGTCCTCCCCGACGGCCGACGCGGAGACGGCGAGGCGAGCGACAATGCCGAAGGCAACTCTGACGACGTGGTTGGCTTCACGGCAGCATCGTCCACACTGGCCGTCTTCCGGACCCAGAGTTTGGACGACGCCACTGCTGTCGAAGCGACGAATTCAAGTGCCGGGCCCGCTGCCGAGGGCGGCTTCTCTCGCTATTTCGAGAGCAGTAAAATGGAGGTAGACGGCGAGACGGCGGAGCCAGGCAAGCCGTCGGCTCGAGAGAGCTCTCAGCCCGCAGAGGAGGCACCTTTTGTGCCCCTGGTGCTCAAACGCAAGAGCGTCAATGACGACGACGAGTCGGCGGGAGCACCGGCCAAGCGGCAGATCAAGGAGAAGACTGCGCCTGCGCCTCCGCCTCTACAGGTAAACCAGAAGACGGAGGCAGTTGGGGATTCAAGCGACAGCGATGACGAGAGCGTCCACCTCGAGATGGTCCTTGGCGACGACGATGATGAGGACGAGGACGAGGACGAATAGATGGAGCCAGTGGGAGATGTCTCATGATCTTGGGTGCACCTCTACATCCAGTTCGTGTTCAGATCAGTTCTCTAGAGGCGAATAGACAATAAACCTTCTCAAAGAAAACATAATCATGTTTGTCAAACACAACACAGATCACACATTTGGCAAGATCACCGTGGCTTCCTCAGGCATTTGCTCTAATACTCTATCTAGGCGCACTCCCTGCGCAGCCTGCATGAACGCGACGTAGAGATCATTATAAAGCACCAACATCTAATCGTTCCTGCTTCGAGCTGGGAACTAATTTTGACATGACCAGGGTCAAATTCTCAAATCGAGCCGGTTCTCTCCTAGGACCATGGTGGTTTTCCTCCGACCGCCTAAACAAGGCGACCAAGGTACAAAACAGGTATAAAAAAGAAGGCGTGGGGGGGGAAGGGGGAAAAGGTAGAAGCAATATAGACAAATAAACGCGAGGTTCTTCTATAAATAGCATCGCAAAAAAAGTTTAGATGATTAGCACAGAAGAGGAGGCGCAAACAAAGAGAAGCAGAGAAAGGAGGCAGACGGGGACTTGTCAGTCCCTCAGCCAGGCCCTCTTCTTCTCCTCTCTCTTGGCCTTTCGCTTCTCCCTGAAGTGCTTGAGCTCGCCCTTGGTAAGGCGCTTGCCGGAGCGCTCGGCCTTGAGGCTTTTTCCGTCGTGCGCGTTGGCAGCCGCGTCGACGTCGAACAGACCATTCATCTGACGCCGCGACCTTGCCTCGTCGCCCTGGTCCGGTCGCTGGAACCGGCCAGTCATGCGGTTGAACGCGGCCCCGGACAGCACCAGCGACGGGTCCGCCAGCCCTGCCGCCGCCGCCGACGACGACAACGTCTCGGCCTCGTCCTCCTTGGGCCCGTTTTGCGCGTACCACGTATCATAGTCCCCGTGTATTGCCGGGTTGTAGCCTCCGGCGACAGTGGGGAGCGGCGGCGGCGCGGGCGGCTGGGATCCCGCCACTGCCTCAGTCGCTGAGGACGATGAAGCGGCCATTCGCGGGTTCTCCCAGGTGGTCTCTCCTGTCAATCTGTTGAAAAAGTAATACCGCTGAGCTTCGGGGTGCCACGTATAGTCCCAGCCATCGTCCCCTGGGGACTGCTGCTGGCCCGGAACGGGCTCTGCAGGCAGCGGCGGTTGCGCATCTGCAGCCTGAGGTCTGCCGCTTTGGCTGACATCCTCTTCGTCGTCTTCATCCGCCTCGCCTTCCTCCCTTTCGTCTTCTTCCTTTTCGTCATCTTCTACCGAGTCCTCCCTGGGACTGGGGGACAGTGCTGGTTCCGAGGGGGCAGTGGCTGCTGGTTCGGTTTTCTTGGGCGGTTTCGATGTCTGGTCAGCGGGGGCGGGCGGCGCGGCTGTGGGCGACTCGGTCGGCTTCGCGTCGACTTCCCGCTCGACGGCGGAATCGGGCACGGGAGAGCTCATCGTGGGTCCGTGAAACGATCAGCTAGAAATGAGGCGAGGCTGGCGCCAGGGTCATGAACGTTCAGTAACTGCAGATGGTTGCTCCGAATAGAGAGTCCTGAAGCATCCAATAGTACTCATATGGAAGCCTGTTGGGACCGCGACCATAACTAGGTAGGTACCTGGCTGGCCTAGCGACTGAGGCTGGCACCGATTGCGACCGAGGCTGCGGGTGATGAAAAGAGAATGCGGCGGGATTGCGACGCTGGGAGGGTGACTGGGGCTTTCACGGGCAAGCGCAAATGGGTTGCCGTTGGGAGACGGAGAGTTGAGGAAGCAAATAGAAATCCAGGCACTCCTGTCGCGGCCAAGGCGACACGCCGCTGCGCTGTGCTCCATGTGGGGCGCGAGGCGTTCACTCGAGCAAAGCAATGCAGCAGCAAGCACGTGCTTGGTGTGCAGAACCGCCCGCGCCCTGAGAGCGCGACGGGCGGGCAAGCTGGGGCCAGTGGAACTCATCCATGACGAAGCGAGCTCTGGGCAGGGCGCAAGCGGCGCAGTCGGCAGTAACCGCAACCTACGTACAATGTATATATGCCTAGGTAGGCAGGTCGCTGCATCCTCGGCTCCCGTCCGCACGGAACTTCGGGGTTGCATCAGTGCTGGCCGATGCATCCCGCGCCGCCCGATGGCTGCCTACTCGAAACATTGCTGCGATCACCGTCTCTCCGTCCCCATAAAACGCGCACCAGCGGCCCCCCTCTTCTTCCCCGCGGCAAACGGCTCTAAACTCTGTTGCTACCTATGCACGAAGTAATCGGCCCAAGGGTCGATGTCGTCACGACCCCCGGGGAATCGAGCCGTGTCCCTTGCTATATAACTCCAAGTCCGCCGCCTGGCCAGGAAGTGCCAATTGCCAAGTGCCATACACTCCGCTGAACGGCACCCACCCACCCACCTATCCACTCGCCCACGCACGCAGTACCACACACGCACGCAGCACCAGGGGGAGGGCTTGCCAGAGCCCCGAGCGGTTCAAGATGGGGCTCCTCCAAGGCCTCTTGCACATTACCAATTTCAGAAACCCCTTTTTGCGGACTCTGGTGCCAAGCGTCGGCCTGGTCTTTGCGCTCCAGCTGGGTGTCGCTGCTCCCAGCATTGCGCTGCAGTCGGATCGCTTCTATGAGTAAGGACAACGAGTGCACAAGCTCTGGCAGCCAAAGGGCGTCCTCGTGAGGGTGAGGCGTGGAGCGTCTTATGTTAATACAAACGCACCCCCCAGTGTCTCGGGCTCTCTCACCTACCTGGCCGCCACCGCGCTGAGCCTCTACCTCCCCGCTCTCCGCGCGCGGGCCGCCGCCTCTCTCGCCGGAGCCCCCAAGCCGCCGCTGCCGAGCCTGTGGGCCGCCCTCAACGGCTCGGGGCCGGCCGGCACCCCGAATTGGCGCCAGGTCGTGCTGAGTGCCGCCGTCGGCGTCTGGGCCACCCGCCTGGGCTCGTACCTGTTTGCACGTATTCTGAAGGAGGGCAAGGACTCCCGCTTCGACACGATCAAGAAAACCCCGAGCCGCTTCGTGTTTGCCTTTATCGCGCAGGCCGTGTGGGTCACGCTTTGCTCCCTGCCCGTCCTCGCCGTGAACTCGGTCCCCGCCACTGCCCTTGCCGCCGCCGCACGCTCCTCGGCCTTCGGGGTTCGCCTCACTGATGCGCTCGGCCTTGGCCTTTTTGCATTCGGCTTCGGGTTCGAGGTCGTCGCCGACCGTCAGAAGTCACGTTGGGTGCAGGAGAAACAGGCCAAGGTTCACGATGAGGTTTTCATGACCCGTGGGTTGTGGGCCAAGAGGTAAGTCCGGTTACCCAACCGTCTTCTCCGGGCAGACGAAGAAACGGAAAAGAGGAAAAAAAAAGTATGATCGCTGCTCACGCAAACTGCCGCAAACGCACAGCCAATTTCCCAACTACTTCGGCGAAATTACCCTTTGGACCGGTATTGCCACAGCCGCTGCTGGCGTGCTGCGCGCACCGGCGACCCAGGCGGCCATCGGTCTCGGCGGAGGGTTTGGCGGGATGCTGGCTACAACGGCCATGTCGATTGCCAGCCCTGCCTTCTCGTACCTGATCCTGACCAGGCTTTCGGGCATTCCGCTCAGCGAGCGCAAGTACAACAAGCTGTATGGAGATAGGAAGGATTATCAGGAGTGGAAGGCGAACACTCCTCGGCTTATCCCCAAGCTATTGTAAAAATCGGCATGCTAAGTAAAGGAGCATGGTTCCAGAAAAGGCAATTCGCGTTGGACGAGTGTAGCCAGTACTTGGTGCGAAATTCTGTATTCCCCCCAGAGACCTGAGGGTGAAAACCTGCATAGGTACTGTAACGGGGTGTCGGAATACCACACACAATAACCCCTCCATGCTAAGCAGATAATGTGAAACGAAGTACCAGTTCCCGGGATATAGTCCTCCATCGCGGGTCTCATCCACATGCGCCAAGGGTATCTTATGTCCTAGAAGCTATCGTCGTTTTTTTTCCTCGTTTACTTCTTTATTGTTTGCATTGTTTTATTTTCTTCGTCCTACCTCGACATGTATGCAGGCTACCTAGCCTCCAACCAATAACTCATCTAGAAGCATCCCCTAGTCTAGACGCTCGGATATTTTTTATCCGGTGTTCATAAGCGCCCATAGGCGATTTCTTGTAACAAAGCAAGCCTTGCTCGAACAGAGTGGCCAGCTCAATGCCGCCCGCTTCGTGCGATAATTAGACATGGAGAGGGAGTGATTGCAGGGGTTTGACTTGGCCGTGTACGTCTGTATTTTCCCTCTGCAAGCAAAGCGCCATCGTTTGGTTTTATTCATGAAAACGAAGCCATCCTAGTAGTTCTTCCAAAATCCGGAATAGAATCAGGATGTACACTCCAAAGAACTTTCAGTGCGCGTCACTCAAGTCCATAGTTGTAGGTGGGCAAGCTTGGACATGAGTAACGGGTGTGGTGGGGTGGCGCAAGATTGTCTCTATAACTATAATAGTAAAGGCATTATACCATGAAATGGTCCGATGGTGTAGTCGGTTATCACGTGAGCTTAACACGCTCAAGGTCCTCAGTTCGATCCTGGGTCGGATCAGTTTCTTTTATTTTTTTGACTTATTTCTTTCTTTTGTGTTTAAGTGAGCGTTTCATTTTCTCAATGGCTGGTTTTTACGACTGGAGATTCCCGTTGATTGACTTGAAGAGGGACCGAATTATCACAAACATTGCTTTTCCGCCCCTCTGATATGAAGATGGTCTGAGCTTCGTGGCTGGATCAAGGCGCTATGGGATCGAACCCAGTTGTCAAAGGAGGCGTAGCCGCTTTCTGACGGGCGGGAGACCCTGGCCGATGTTTCTTCTGGTTTGATGTGAGCGAGGGCCTTCCAGACGTGGCCAAAGGGAGCCACATCCAGGCCCGCATGTCACTGCCCGCACTGACACTGACAACCGTAACTGACTCGAAGGGCTGGGTTGGTCTTGTCCAAGGGGGCCCGCATGTGGGGACAGGCTTCATCCGCCGAGTGGCGCCCGCGGGTTGCCGCGCGTCTGCTTGTCCGAGCAGCAGAAATAGCAAAAAAAAAAAGGGCCGGCCGGGCTTGCGGGCGAGTCGCGCGAGTATTTCGTACGTAGGCTTTGGCCATGGGCTGGTTCAGCTCGGGGGTGGCTCGATTGTGCTCCAAATGGATCTCCAGAGCAGGCCTCGGGCACAGAAGGATCTGGTTGGCATCCACATGAGACCGAATGCCCGGCCAAAAACAATGCACTGGGTAGCCTGAGATGGAGGGGGAGTTGATGTCTCTGCTCGACCAGTTTCTGTCTTTTTCGGCGTCGGAATCCACCGGTCGGCACCCTTGGGGGG
>PYSQ01000552.1:0-19338 GCA_003049435.1 Nakataea oryzae | reverse complement strand
ACGCAGGACCTGTGCTTCCTTCTTCTGGCGGACGAGGGACTGTGGCCGCGGCATGCCGGAGGTGCGGCTGGCGAGGCGAGGGACGAGCAGCAGGCGGAGGAGGACGAGGAGGAGGGGTGCGGGCCTGGATGCCTTGACCCTTGACCGCCTGCGAGAAGGCAGCCGATGGCACAGCATGGCCATCGCGTCCTCGATCGGCCGTCATCAGCCTGCCGTCTGGCTGCAACGCCCCAAGCCCCCCTCTTCCGCTGGCGGCAGCACCGGCGGGTTATTGGCATCGCCATGGGTCAAGTGCCATTAGGTCCCCGAGAGTGGGCCCGCAGTGTGGAGGCGGTCGGCGGTCGCTGCCAGAGTTGGCGGGCAGCACCGCCTGCCCCAAATGCCCGCTTTTTGCAACCGCTGTGCTGACATGCGGGCGGGCATTGGGGGGTGTCCCAGCTGCAGCTCCAGCTCCAGGACCCGCCGCCGCTGTGCTCGCTTCATCTCGTCGTCCCACGCCATCGGTCCGTTAGCTCCAAAGGGTCGCACACCTGCCGCCCCATGCTGCGTGCTGCGTGCTGCTTGCTACCTTTGTGGGAGGAGAAGGTCCCGAGAAAAAAGGGCCCAAGGAAAAAAAAAATAAAGACAAGACGAAAAAAAAGAAGAAAAAAGCTACACGCCTCCTCCACACGCACCCACAAGCACACGCCCCTACCGCCTCCTATCCCAAACATCAAATACCACATTCACATTTTTTGGCTGCTTGGCCAGGCCTCCTCGTCTCTCGGCTCAAGGAATCCTCGTGGCCTGTTGGTACTGCTCGCGCCTGCCGCCTTGCTTGCATATAAAACCCCAGAGCTCCCCAGCCTCTGTCGATCGCTCGGCTGGCCCTACCCCACCTTTGCGCCTCCTCAAATCCAGCCCAGGGCCGCTCCTGACCTGACCTTCCGTCACTGGCCTCCATCGCCCTGCCCTTGCGACCGCCGCCCACGAAGACCACAGCTGCGTGCAGCGACCAGCACGCCTTGACATCCCCTTCCTCATCATCCTCCTCATCATCCTCCTCCGCCCCTAACCGACCCCAGCTGCCTGCCCGCCCGCCCGCCCGCAGCAGGCACACGACGTTTCGCCCGGCCATGTCTGGATACCCAGGCCAGGGCTACCATGGAGGTTACCCGGCCCCACCCCAGGGCCAATACCCTCCGCAAAACTACCACTACCCGTAGGTCGACCCGCCTGCCATTTTCTGCGAGCGTCGGTGCTAGCTGCCACTGCTGCTGCTGCTGTTTCTGCGGCGGCGGCGGCGGTAGGCGCTGTGGTGATGTGGCTGCCCGCTTCACCGCAACCATTGAGCCCTGCGGTAGCTGATTGAAAGAGAAAAAAAAACTGCAGCCCCCAGCAATCCTACAATGGCTACCCGCCACATGGCCAGCAGTCCCCGAGCTATGGCTACCAGCAACAACAGCCCATAGCACAGAGCTACACCGGCTACTCCCAGGTACGTGTGTGCTAGCCAGCAAGCCCCGGTCGGGGCGCGCGCAATCACCCGACGTAATGCAATGTGGCAGCGAAAGCGGGGGCGCAATACAAGGCCGCGGCACCAAGCAAGGAAAGCTGATCGAACCGCGCCTCTCTGCGCCACAGCCGCAACAGCAGTTTGCATACGGCCAGCAGCCATCGTCGCACTACGGGAGGCCTGGTAAGTCCCTCACCTCACGCCCCGCGCCTGCACCGTCGCCTGCCCGCGCCGCTCGCCACCTCAACCTGCTTGCGGGCACCAGAACGAGACGGACCAGGCCGCTGAGACTGGACCGACGACGTCTAGACATGCCAAACGCCGGCCCCAACGCCTACAACAACATGCACTCCGGCGCCCCTGCACCCCCGCCCTCGGCGCCCCAGACCTTTGGCCACGGGGCGCCCCAGAACTACCAGTACCAGTACTCGGCATGCACCGGCAAGAGGAAAGCGCTCCTGATCGGCATCAACTACTTTAGCCAGCGCGGCCAGCTGCGCGGCTGCATCAACGACGTCCGCAACATGTCGGCGTATCTGGTCGAGCACTACGGCTACAAGCGCGAGGACATGGTCATCTTGACCGACGACCAGCAGAACCCCATGAGCCAGCCCACCAAGCAGAACATTCTGCGCGCCATGCACTGGCTCGTCAAGGACGCCAGGCCAGACGACTCGCTGTTCTTCCACTACTCTGGTATGCGCGGTGCTGCTGCTTTTCTTTTTCTTTATTTTTGGGAGCTCCCAAGACGGCCCACTAACACGCATGCTCTCCAACCCACAGGTCACGGAGGTCAGACCAAAGACCTGGACGGCGACGAGCCTGACGGGTACGACGAGGTCATATACCCCGTCGATTTCAGACAGGTCGGCCACATCACGGACGACGAAATGCACAGGATCATGGTGATGCCGCTGCAGGCCGGCGTGCGGCTCACAGCCATCTTTGATTCGTGCCACTCGGGCACTGCCCTCGACCTGCCCTACATATACTCGACCCAGGGCATCCTCAAGGAGCCCAACCTGGCCAAGGAGGCCGGCCAGGGCCTGCTGGGCGTGCTGACGTCGTACGGCCGCGGCGACATGAACGGTGTGGCCAGCAACATCATGGGCTTCTTCAAGAAGGCCACCAATGGCGAGGACGCACACAACCGGTCCCTGGCCACAAAGACCTCTCCTGCCGATGTCATCATGATCTCCGGGAGCAAGGATGACCAGACATCGTTCGTATACCCCACTTTTCCTCCTTATCCCTATTTCACTCTTACTAGCCCCGTCTGAAAAAAAGCTATACCCAATTCTTTTTACGTATTTTTCTTTTTTTTGTCTTGTTCTTCTATGTCTTGGTTTCCTGTTATTCTCCAGCGTAACGATAGCCGTCGGGTGTTTGGCTGTTTTTGCTCCTCTTCTATTGTCGGGCTATTTGTGAATTGGGCAAGCATCTGCATTGCGTGGAGTTAGGTTGACTTCAAGACGCCAACTGGCAACAGACGAGCTGCGAGGCAACAGAAAGCGGCCGGTAAAAAAAACACATGTATATAGGAAGCGGGTCGGACACACTCGGATGTAGTACCGGCTACTACACGGGTGCCCGTCCCTGATTTTTTTTATACGCTCCAGACCAAAATTCAGCCCTTATACGGCTGGGATTTTGTGTCTGGGGCGACGGGTTGCGTTGGATGGGCATTGCGAAGGGCGTTCCTTTTTCTTCTTGTCATCAGTCCTCTTTCTCGTGCACCCCTAATCCGCCTGATGGAGCATGCATCTCGAGCACGCGGTTGACAAGAAGCACACATTTTGTCCAACAGGGCCGATGCAAACATCGCCTCCCAGTATACTGGAGCCATGTCGTGGGCGTTTATCACGGCGCTCAAGAAGAACCCTCAGCAGAGCTATGTCCAGCTTCTCAACAGCATCCGCGACGAGCTGGCGACACGCTACACCCAGAAACCACAGCTCTCGTGTAGCCACCCCCTGAGTAAGACAGTCCGCGGCCCCCGTTCCATTTCAAGCTCCCATTCTACGGTGCCCTGTGGGTGACGCCCTGTTGTGCCGCCGCCGACAAAGGGCACAAAAAGACGACAGGACATCCCTGGACTGACCAAGCCGCTTGCTTCTGGCCCGCACAGACACGAACCTCCTCTTCATCCTATAACTACCCGACGATGACAACGACCTTCATAGCGTGTAACGATATGGGCAGCCGGAGCGCCGCTACGACTTGTACATGGGCGAAATCATAAGGGATGTTGGAAAAAGCAATCACGGAGCGCAAAGCATCCCCAGGACTGACAGCGCACCACAATGCGTGTTTTTTTGTTTCTCCTCACAACGAACAACCTTGTTGTTCTTTTTTTGTTTCGTCCGGCTCAGGACGGGCAAACGATGGCGGCCCGGCTTGAGCGGCGTCGAGTTTGGCGAGATTGGATTTATGCATAGGACGGTCTCTGGGGGGTTTCGTGCAGCTACGTGACCTCGCGCGAGAGAAGGGATCGGGTCCTGGGTTTATATACCCTCTCTCCTTTTTTTTCTTTTTCTTTTCTTTGGATTTTTTTTTGGTGAGAATATTTCCTGTCGGACATGTCGCATTGGCGGAACCGCTGGATCAAGCGAGAACGCCTGGACAAGGTAGCGAGCGTATATCTTTGGATGGAAAAGAAGCCTGTCATGACCACGCCACGACGAAATAGATACCCAAGGGCCGGAACAAAAACAGCGACCACTTTTTGGCTTTTTGATTGACTATTTCGAGAATTGTGCAAATTCATTCACGTGAGGCAGGCCGAGGGTGGCTTGTGATACGAAGCGACGAGAAATGCTTGTTGGAGACAAACAATTATATCATAAGTTCTGGGGAGGAAAAAAAAAGACGCCAGAAACGAGCAGGGAGACGGAGAGAAAAACCCAGAAGCCGTCAGAAATGCCCCAAACGCCAGGTGATGCCGTCCCATTTTCCCCCCTAGCCTCTGCCCAAACACCGCCCCCAATGATGATGATTGAAGACAGGAAACCAACAGCTGATCGTGCTGCCGAAAGACGGCGCAGGTTTACCCAGGTCTCGTGAGCGTTCTTTGTCCAAACAGTCTCGGCGGAAAGACAGCAAATCAAAAAAGAGAAAGAAACAAACAAGCAAAAAAGAACAAAAAGGACCGGGCTTTATCCGTACCGACTGACGCCTCCCTATACAAACATGTCTGTGGAAAATAGCCGAATAAAAGAGAGAAAAAGAAAAAGGCCAAAGCGACTATTACCAATTACCACCACACGACCCCAAGGGCCAGCCAGCCAGCCAGCACCCGAGGGGAAAAAAATACAAGATGACGACCGCGCGACAGGTGCAGAGGGGGTCTGTCGGTGGGAGGACGGGCGGCAGCAACGGCAGCAGGCGTCGCAGCGGAGGGGTATCGAAGAAGAGTCCGATGGGACGGAGAAGAGAATGGGGAGAAGCAAGGGCTACAGGTCGATGGTGAGGCTGCCCGTGGTGGTCGCCCCGCCGACAGGCCAGCCGCCGGTGCAGCAGGCGCCGTTGACAGCAGCGGGGGCGTTGTCGTTGTCGTTGTTGTCGTCGCTGCTCCCAGCGGCGGCAACAGCAGCAGCGGCCTCCTCGGCCACAAACTTTGCGCGGACCTCTGCGCGCCACTCGTCGCGCATGTGGCGGATGCGCCTGGCGCGCTCCACCTTCTCGAGCGCCTCGCGGAGCTGCCGGCGCGTCTCGAGCTGGGCCGCCCACGCCTCGGCCGCGCGCCGGGCCCGCACCACGAAGCGCACGGCAAGCAGGGCGTGCCGGAGCTTGCGCCGCGGCGTCTCGGCCGCCGCCCGCGCCCGCGCCTCGATCCGCTTGCTCGGCATCTCGGTCTGCCCGATGGACTGGAGGATGCCCTCGAGCACTCGGAGGTCGGCCTTGTTGCTGTTGGAGGGGAGGGGGGACGGTGTGGTTAGCTTTTGTCATCATCTGTTGTCTGGCTGGGTGAAGAACGAAAAAAAAAGAAAAAAAAAACTTACTAGGCCTTGGCTTTTTCCAGCTTGGCTTGCAGGTACTGCTTGCCCAGCACCGCGTCGGCCCGGAACTGCACCTCGCGCTCGAACCGGGCCTGCATCCACTCCATCTGCTTGGCGAGCCCGCGGATCTCGCGCTTGTGCCGCTCGCGCTGCCTCTCGGCCTTTTCCACAATGGCGTTGATGTCGACGCCGCTGTCCTCGTCCTGTTGTTCCTTTTGCTGCTGCTGCTGCTGCTGCACCTCGTCCGCTTCAGCGGCCTCGGGCTGGGCCGCCAGGGGTACTGCTGCTACTGGACTGCTGCTGCTGCTGCTGCTCCTGCTGTTGCTGCCAGCGTCGCCGCCTCCCATGCGGGCAAGCTCGGCATCCCGGGCGGCCAGCAGCAGCGCGTTGGCCACAATGGCGGCCTCGGCCTCGTCCCTGGCCTTGGCCAGCTCCGCGTTGCCGACCTCGAGCTGGCCGAGCTCGCGGCGCATAGTCTCGGCCTCGGAGCGGTAGGCGGCGCGCTCGCCGCGCACGCGCTGCAGCTTCATGCGCAGCGACTCCTGCGCCTTGGCCAGCTCGTCGACGAGCGTCTTTTGCTCGCGCACCTCGCGCTCAAAGGCGGCCGCCTCCATCTGTGCCTTGCGCAGGAGCGCGTGCAGGTCGCGCCGCTCCTCAGCCGTGACCTCGGTCCGCGCCGTGCTGGCCGTGCCGCTCGTGTGGTCCTGCAGCCGCTGCTCCTCGAGCGCCGCCGCGTACTGGTCGCGCTCGCGCCGGTACCGCTCCAGCTTGGTCTTGTGCTTGGCGAGCGTCGTCTGCGCCGCCGCCGCCGCCTCCTCGGCTGCCGCCCGCGCGTCCTCGAGCTGCTGCTCCAGCGCCGCCGACCGGTCCTCGAGCTCGCCGATGCGCGCCTGCAGCTCCTCGCGCACCGCCGACGAGTTGCGCTCCGCCTCGCGCAGCGCCTGCTTGAGGTCCTGCCCGACCTGGTGCGCCAGCCCCAGCTGCTGCCGGAGCTGCGCCAGCTCCGACTTGCTGCGCCCGCCCGCCGGCGAGCTGGCCTCGGCCGCCGGCGACATCAGGAGCCGCGACATCTCGGCCTCGTGCATCATGCGCTCCAGGTCGGAGATCTGCCGCTTGAGGTCGCGCACCGTGCTCTTGTGTGCTGCCTCGCGCTCGGCAAAGTCGCGCTCCTTCTGGCGCGCGCTCGAGAGGTCCCGTCGCAGGATCGACAGGTCGCTGTTGCCGTCAATGTTGTTGTTGTTGCTCTCGCCCAGCATGGCAAGCTGCGCCTCGTAGTCGTCGATGCGGAGCTCCAGCTCGCGGATCTTGCGCCGCGCCGCCGTCAGGGCCTGGCTGTCGCCCGCCTGCCTGAGCTTGGCCTGCAGCTGCAGCATCTCGTGCGTCAGCCGCTCCTCCTCGGCCGCTGCCTTGTCCATCTCCTCGTCGAACCGCCTCTCCACCTCGAGCCGGTGCTCGGCCAGCTGCCGGTTCTCCTCCTTCAACCGCCGCACCTCGTTGTCGAGCTTCGTTTTGGCCACCCGCAGGTTGATGCGTTCCTGGTCGAGCTCGAACGTGTGGTCGCCTCTTTGCTTGGAAAGCAGCAGCAGCTCTTCCTCGATTTCCGCCCTTTCGGCCGCCAATACCAGGTTGTCTTCCTTGATCCTCCGCAGCTCGCTCTCGAGCTTGGCCTTGGCCGCCACGATATCGCCTCGCTGCTGCTCCAGATGCACCGTCTGCTCGCCCTGCTGCTTGGCCATCCGGAGCTCTGCCTCCACCTCGCGCAGGCGTGCCGAAAGCGTCTTGTTTTCGTCCTTGAGGCGCCGCACTTCGCCGTCCAGCTTGGTCTTGGCCGCCCGGAGTTCGATACGCTCCTGGTCGAGCCGGAAGGTGTCGTCGTTGTCGTGCTGCGTCGCTTGCTGGAGCTGCGCCTCGACCTGGCTGAACTGGACCGCCAGAGACTTGTTTTCCTCCCGCAGACGCCGCACCTCGCTGTCCAACTTGGTCTTGGCCGTGCGCAGCTCGATGCGCTCCTGGTCGATTTTGACGGTGTCGGCACCCTGCAGCTTCGCCAGCCGCACCTCGCCCTCCAGCTCGTCCCTCTCGGCCTTGGCCTCGGCGAGGGAGGCGCGGAGAGAGTGCATGTCGATGTCGAGGCTGGCCAGCTGGTCTTGCAGGGCCTGCTTTTCCTTGGTCGCCCTGGTGTACTTGGCCGTTGACTCGGCCAGCTGCGCCTTGAGCCTCTCGAGGTGCTCGGCGTTGTGCTTGGCCACCTCCTGCGAGACAGAGGTCTGCTTGCGCGACGAGTCGGCCACGGCGGCCTGCAGCGTCTTGAGCTGCTGCTTCAGGTCGTCGCACTCCCTCCGGGCCCGCTCCAGGTCCTCTGCTGCCTTCTCCGACTCCTCGTCCAGTGTCGTCTGCAGCACCTCGATTTCGTCCTCGAGGCCCTCGACCTTGTCCGCCTCGGACTGGTGGTCCAGGCGCGCCTGCCGCAACTCGTCACGGACCGTCGACAGCTCCCGGCGCAGCTCCTCCAGCATCGACTGCCTGGCCTCGAGGTCCTGCTGCAGCTCGTCGATCTGGCGACCGAGCACGGCCTCCTCCTTCTTGTGCCGCTGCGCCTCGCTGTCCATGGCCTGCTGCAGCTTGAACTCCTTGCTCGACAGCGCGCCCTCGGCGTCGCGCAGCTTCTCGATGGTGCGCTGCAGGCCATCGGCCCGCTCTCTTGCCTGGTCGCGCTCGGCCTCGAGGTTGTGCATTTCCGTCTCCCACTTTTCACTGTCGTTGTCGTACATGTTGTCCTTCTCGCGGATCTCGGCCTGCAGGTCCGAGATCTCATCCTTGAGGCGCTCAATCTCGTCCTTGAGCTGGTCCCGGCTGTTGCGCTCGCTCTGGATCGTGCGCTGTCGCTCCTCCTCTGCCTCCTCGAGCCTGGTCCGCAGCTCCGAGACCTCGCTCTTGAAGCGTGCTGCCTCGCCCTTGGTCTGGTTCTGGACGCTGCGCTCGATCTGCAGGGCGTGCTGCTTCTCCTGCTCCACGGCAGCCTCGAGCGTCGAAACCTCCCGCTGTAGCCTGGCAACGTCTCGCTGGAGAGAGGCAGACTCGTTTGTCAGGGCGTCGTGTCGCGTCTGCAAGAGGCTCTTCTGGTCGCTGGTCGAACGCAGGTCGGCCTGCAGCTCCTGGACCTCGGCCGCCAGCGTCCGTCGTTCCCGGTCGATAGCTTCGCGCTCTTGACGAGACTCCTTCAGCTTGAGCTTCATCTCGTCCACTTCCTGGCCCTTGGCGTCGAACCGGTCCTCCAGAGCCGTGTACTTGGTGCGGGCATCCTCGATCTCGTCCTGCAGCCGAGCGAGCTTCTCCTCCACCTGCCTCGACAGGCCCTTGGTGACGACCGACTTGTTGGCCATCTCGTCTTGAAGCTCTTCCAGGTCGCCCTCGGCGCGGTCCTTGGCGTCGACTGCATCCTGGAGCTTGTCCTTGAGCTCGTCGACCTGGATTTCGAGCCTCCGGACGTTGGCCTCGAGGTCCTCGATGGCGTCGTTGGCCTCTTGAAGCTTGCTGCTGGCCTGGGCCTTCTCCTGAAGCTCGAGTATGCGTCGTTGGGAGTCCTTGGCCTTGTCCTCGGCTGTCTTGACACGAAGATTCAGATCTTCGAGCTCGTCCTCGTGCTGACTTATTATGCGGTCCTTCTCCCGCACGTCGGCCTCGAGATCTCCAATCTCGTCTTGGAGCTTCTCGGCCCTGTCGTTTTCCCTCTGGCTCTGGTCCAGGCGCTGCTGCAGATCTGCCACGTCGGCCTCCTTGTCCTCCAGCGCCCGTCTTAGCCGCTCCAGCTCGGTGCGCTGGTCCTCCGAGGCGTGTCGTTTCCTGAATTTCTCCTGCATTTCGAGGATTTGCTGTCTGTAGTTTTCGAGGTCCTTCTCGGCGGACGTGAGGTGTTTCTTGTAGCGCTGCAGGTCGCGCTGCATCGTGACCTTGTCGACCTTGAGCTCCGTGTTCTCCTTGAGGGCAGCCTCGCTGAAGCCGGGGCCGGCCTTGCGCAGCGCCTCCTCGAGGAAGTGGATCTTGAGCTTGAGGCCAAAGTTCTCCTTCTCGATACGGTCAATGACGCCCTCCTGCTCGCGCAGCGACAGCTGGTTCTTGTCGTGCAGGGGGCTCTTGCCGACGTCGCGACGCGTCTTCATGAGCATGGGCGTCGTCACGGTGCTGTCGCTGTCGACCTGGGGCACGGGGGTGCGGCCCAGGAAGGACGGGGTGCCGCGCGACGCGCCGTACACGCTGTTCTCCATGGCGGGCAGGGGCGATAGGTCCTCGTCGATGCGGGCGAGCAGGCCGGTGGGGGTCGAGGCGACGTTCTCCTTGCCACTGCGGCGGCGGGCCGCGCTTCTCCGGGTGGCCGACTTGAGGAGCGGCGTGAACTCAGGGCCGCCGATGCCCGCGGGGAGGTTGTGGCGCTCCGAGAAGGGGGCGCGCTTGTTGCCGCGCGGGGTGCGCAGGCTGCCGTTCTGACCGCCATTGCGAAGCTGCTGCAGCACGTTGGCGTCCTTGGAGGGCGACTGGAACGACACCTCGTCCGACATGTCGAGGTCGGGCTGGCGGCTGAGGTAGGTCGCGTCCCCGAGGTTCGTCCTCGGGGTGTCGAGGGCGCCGAGTCCCGCCATGGCGGGCAGGCTCGCGGCGCGGGCAGGTCAGAGCAAGTACTCGTGCTGGGTGTAGTCGTGGCGGCGCATGGGGAAGCAGCAACAATGGCAAAAAAAAGTTCCCAGCCGCAAAAAGATGCTCGTAAGTTGTGAAGCAAAGCAAAGCTGAGGTGCAATGGTTCCCCGGGGCGATCGTGAGACCAAAAAGAAATAGCAAGCGCGTCAACGGTGGCGCGCAAGGGCGATAAGTTAAATGGCTGGGAGGTGGGCTGTTGCAGGGGGGAGGGCCAGGGAACAGAGCTCCAGGGCACGCGATGCCCCCAAAAAAAAGTCGCGATTTTGCTGCCGAGCGTGTCGGTGGAGCCGAGCTGTGGGCTTTGTTTACATGGTTGCCCAAAGCGGAGTAGCACTCCCAGCTGCAACCCGCCAGGCGCGGGGCCGTGCTGGGGTGGCGATCTGGGTTCCGCTGCGTCAGCTGACTTCGCGCGCGCCTGCCTGCTGGACGCGCTGGACACGGTTCATGTTGAGCAATTCGCCCCTCGATTTTAATTGATTGTCCGTCCCACTCGCCTCTCCGTCGCCCATCTGCGTGCCCCAGGCCAAGTCGTTTCAACCCACCCATTGCACAGTCGTTACCCGACCTCCGAACAGCCAAATTGCAGCTTCCCACCTCTCCATACTTGGCGTGATTTCTGCAAAAGACGCCGCGCACACGAGGGCCGGACAAGGACGAAGGGCTTCTCGCGGCACCTGTCGTGGCGACCCGCGGACCTCGGACATAGACCCAGTCCAGTCCGCTCCAGCCGAGCACATCGCCAACATGAGCTCTGTCGCATCAACGCCGGGCGCCAATAAGGAGAACGCAAACGCGCCTGGGCGCCGCTTCCCGACGCTCCAGTCGCTCGAGAAGCTACACAAGCCGTTCAAATGCCCGGGCTCGGCCACGCGCCGGCCAGAGGCTGATCGACCCGCCCGGAAGCGCCGCAAGGTCGACTACAAGGGCGCTGACGCCAGCGAGGATGCTGACAAGCCGTGGACCAACGCCGACCGGCTCGCCCTCGCGAACCGCGACGCCAACAAATTCCCCGTTTTCCAGGTCAAGGACAAGAGCACCGTCTTCCGCAAGGCCTTCATCATCCCCATGGTCAACAAAAACAGTGCCTCGTACAACCAGAACCGGCCCCCTCCCACGCTGGGCCTGAGGCAAGGCGCCACTTTTGTAGCAAAGCCGCTGCACGATCCCAGTGGCGAATTCGCCATTGTGCTGTACGATCCCACCGTCGACGACAAGCCCAAGCTGCCCGAGAAGCCGGCCGAAAAGGCGGCCGAGGCTGAGTCTGCCGAGAAGATCGACGCGCCTTTGGTTCACAAGAGCCTGTCCGAAATCCTCGGCATCAGGAAGAAGGTCGAAGGCGAGCACCCACGCGTGCCTGTCGTCATCGACCCAAGGCTCTGCAAAGTCCTTCGCCCGCATCAGATCGAGGGTGTCAAGTTCATGTACCGCTGTGTGACGGGCATGATCGACGAGAAGGCCAACGGCTGCATTATGGCCGACGAGATGGGTCTAGGAAAGACGCTGCAGTGCATCACGCTGCTGTGGACTCTGCTGAAGCAGTCTCCAGAGGCCGGCAAGCCCACGATCCAAAAGGCTATCGTCGCCTGCCCGTCAAGTCTGGTCCGCAACTGGGCGAACGAGCTCGTCAAGTGGCTCGGCGCCGACGCCATCACCCCCTTTGCCATCGACGGCAAGGCGAGTAAAGAGGAATTGACGCGGCAGCTGCGACAGTGGGCCATTAGCAGCGGCCGTGCCGTCACAAGGCCCGTCATCATTGTCTCGTACGAGACGCTCCGCCTGAATGTCGAGGAGCTGAAGCACACCCAGATCGGCCTCATGCTGTGCGACGAGGGCCACCGTCTGAAGAATGGCGACAGCCAGACCTTTACAGCGCTTAACAACCTGAACGTCTCGCGTCGCGTCATCCTCTCGGGCACCCCGATCCAGAACGACCTGTCCGAGTACTTTGCGCTCATCAGCTTTGCCAACCCGGCCCTGCTCGGCACCAGGCTCGAATTCCGGAAGCGGTTCGAGATTCCCATTCTCCGGGGGCGAGACGCAGATGCCTCCGAGAGCGAGCGCGCAAAGGGCGACGAGTGTCTCAAGGGCCTCCTCGAGATTGTGAACAGGTTCATCATCAGGCGCACAAACGACATCCTGTCCAAGTACCTCCCTGTCAAGTACGAGCACGTCGTGTTCTGCAACCTGGCGCCGTTCCAGCTGGACCTGTACAACCTGTTCATCACCTCACCCGAGATTCAGGCCCTGCTCCGCGGCAAGGGCAGCCAGCCTCTAAAAGCCATCAACATCTTGAAGAAGCTTTGCAACCACCCGGATCTGCTCAACCTGGCTGAGGATCTGCCGGGCTCCGAGAAGTGGTTCCCCGAGGACTACGTTCCCAAGGACTCGCGGGGGCGCGACCGGGAGATCAGGCCGTGGTATAGCGGCAAGATGCAGGTGCTGGACCGGATGCTGGCGCGCATCCGGGCGGACACAAACGACAAGATCGTGCTGATCAGCAACTACACGTCGACGCTCGACCTCTTTGACAAGCTGTGCCGCAGCCGTGGGTACGGTAGCCTCCGGCTGGACGGCAGCATGAACGTGACGAAGCGGCAGAAGCTTGTGGACAGGTTCAACGACCCCAACGGCAGCGAGTTTGTGTTCCTGCTCAGCTCCAAGGCGGGAGGGTGCGGTATCAACCTGATTGGGGCGAACCGACTAGTGCTCTTCGACCCGGACTGGAACCCGGCGGCGGACCAGCAGGCGCTGGCGCGTGTGTGGCGTGACGGGCAGAAGAAGGACTGCTTCGTGTACCGGTTCATCGCCACGGGCAGCATCGAGGAGAAGATCTTCCAGCGGCAGAGCCACAAGCAGTCTCTGTCGTCGTGCGTGGTGGACTCGGCCGAGGACGTGGAACGGCACTTTTCGCTCGACAGCCTCAAGGAGCTGTTCCAGTACCGGCGCGACACCCGCAGCGACACGCACGACACCTTCAAGTGCAAGCGCTGCAGACCCGACGGCAAGCAGTACATCAAGGCGCCGGCGATGCTCTATGGCGACACGAGCACGTGGAACCACTTTAGCAACGAGGGCCTCAAGCCGATCCAGGACCTGCTGCTTAGGCAGGAGTGCGGCGAGAGCGAGGTCAGCGCTGTGTTCCAGTACATCTCGCACTGATTGGGCGCAGGAGAGGAGGCTTTTGTCGAGGCTGGCGGGCGGGGGTGTGTGTATGTTTGTGTGCCGAGCGTGTTATGGGTCACGATTTTTGTTGCTTTTTTCGGCGACGGGATTTGAACAGCATGAGCAGAGGCGTTTTGTTTTGGGATGATGAGATGCATGGCTTAGAGTATTCTACTTAGACCCGACGATGGATGGCTTTGGCGTTTTGCTGTTTTGATGGGTTGCTCTATATTTATCGCTCCGGCTAGAGTCGTGTGCTTATTATTCTCAATACAGGAGCACCACATAACATCCCATAGCTCCGAAATATGCGCAGCACCCGCGTTGGATCAGCGGCGCGGACTAGCGATGGAGATGCACACTGACGCAACCTGCAACCCCCAGTACCGTCCCCGCCTTCTCAGGGACTCCCAGCTTGGCAGGGAGGCGCAAGCATCACACAAACGCAGTGTTCCGGCGCGATGGGTCGACCCCGCCAAAGAGCACGGGGGTTTGGGCGACGTCACGTGTGCGGCAGCCTAACCCTGTCGGGTCTAGACCGGCCGGACTTGGCCAGGCGCGTGAAGGGGTCATGACGGCATCGGGCTGAGACCCCTGCTGGTTCCCTGCTTGTGATGCGAAAAGCTTCGACTCAGCTTGACCGCCTGCGCCCGCCATCAGCCGCCTCCCATCGCAAATAAAGAAGCAACAAAGGCCCAGCATCTCCACAACCGCCGCCGTCGTCGCTCTGCCGCTCCGAATTTCCTTTTTCTTTCTTTTTCTTCTTGATAATCAGACAGACAGACCTTTTGCCCTTGCCGGCTGTTTCTCATCCTAAGCATTTACTTCGTGGCTGCAACAACAGGCTCGGTCTTGGCTCAGGACGAGAGAAAGGCAGAAACACAGGACAAGACAAGCAGTCAGACAGACAGTCGCCCTCCCCCCCGCCACCATGTCAAAGAGGACAAGCGCAGGCGCTGGCGGTGGCTCCAGGGACCCGTCCAGCGACCCGGCAGGTATGGGTGCTTTCTTTTTTTTTTTTTTTTTTTTTTTTTTTTTTTTTTTNTTTTTTTTTTTTTTTTTTTTTTTTTTCTCTTCTTCTCTCCCTGCCGGCACTCACCCCTCCAACTAACCAAAAACATCCCACCCGCCCGACACCAGCAGGCGATGACAAGCAAAAAGCGCTCCTCTCGTCGGCCGACGCCAGCACCCGCTTTTCGCTCGTGCGGGCCATGCACCTCGCCGACCTGATCACGGAGCTCAACGGCCTCTGCGGCGTGCTGTCCATCTTCTCGTCGATGCGCTACTGCCTCGGCGACCCGTCGGACCACGGCAACATCTACGCCGCCCTCGGCTTCCTGCCCTTTGGCCTCTTCTTCGACTTTATGGACGGCAAGGTCGCCCGCTGGAGGAAGAAGAGCAGCATGATGGGGCAGGAGCTCGACTCGCTCGCAGACCTGGTACGATAAAAACAAAGAAAAGCACCCCGCGCATTATACGCAACGCGGGACTGGCGGCTGAGGAGCAGCTTGCTTGGTTTGGCTGCCTGCATAGTTGCATCCGTGCTGACACGCGCTTACCCCCTTTTCTTTCCTCCCTTGACAAACAGATCACGTTCGGTGTCGCCCCCGCAGTCGTGGCGTTCGCCATCGGCATGCGCACCCCACTCGACCACCTCGCCCTCGCCTTCTTCGTGCTCTGCGGCCTGACCCGCCTGGCCCGCTTCAACGTGACGGCGGCCGAGATCCCAAAGGACGGCACCGGCAAGGCCGCCTACTTCGAGGGCACCCCGATCCCCACCAGCCTGGCCCTCGACGGCCTCATGGCCTACTGGGTCCGCCAGGGCTCCATCCACGCCGCCATCCCCGGCGGCGTCTGGCTTGCCGGGTCCCCCTTTGAGTTCCACCCCGTCGCCGCCATATTCGTCATCCACGGCTGCCTCATGACGAGCAAGACCATCCATATCCCCAAGCCTTGAAAAAAAGGGGTGGGAAGAAAAAAAAAAAGACATCAGCATATGGAAAACTATGCCCTTTTTTCTGGTTGTTCTATCATCACTTGAGCTTGGCGTAGGTTGGTCATGATACTACCTTTCTACCGACCACCTCGACATTCATTCTCTCTTCGCTTTCTCCCTCATCAGCCCAGTCAGCCTCAGGCAAGCAGTGATCAAGAATACCAAGAAAAGATTCCTCCAATACGTCATCGCTGGTTATGGTTAGTTGTGAAAAAGTGGGGTGCCTCTATACATGATGGGTTTGGGCTCAGGAGTTCAGTGCGAATTACACGAGGCTCAGCGCGGGCTTCTTTTTTTGCTTTACCTTGGCCTGTGTATTAATTCATTGCTTTTCTTTTTTCTGACCGCGTGACGCGGGCCTAGCTACGCAAAGAATAGATGCTACCCCCGTGCCAACCACGCAAAATGCATGATATTGACAGCCCCAGGCTTTCTACGTAGATACATGAAGGACAAGTGAATTACAACGGGCCAAGACTCATTATGCCCTAGTCATCTTGACCAAAAAAGAAAAACTCTGTCTACAAAGCTTTATTTCTTTATTTTTTTATGTCTAGATTTCAAGACGCCTTCTTTTGTAGCCCAGCCTCCCAAAATTTACGCGACGTAGGACCCAAAGCTCTTGCTTAACAGCCATCAAGACAAAGTCATGTTAAGCAACAGACTCAGGCAGCAGCAGGCTTCTCAGCCTGGGGCTTGGCGGGTGCCGGAAAAGGGTTGTAGGTTCCCCTCTCGTCCCTCAGCTTGGTGAGCTTCTCAATCGCCACATCCAGAGCAATGGGCTGCCCGCGGTCTTGAGTAGCCGGGTCGTCCCTGTTGCGGACGTTGACTTGCCTGCCGTTCATTTCCTCGGCTCCGACAACTGCAGTGCGGTTCAGTTAGCTACGGCTGTTTTGAGTTGACATGCAGAGTAGGGATGGGCAGCCTTACCAAAGATAAAGTTGTACTGTGCCAATTGTCCAGTGCGGATCTTCTTCTGCAGGGTCTATACCAGGACGAAACATGTCAGTTGGAACAAAGAAAAGAAAAAGAGGGGCTCTGGGGTCTTCGTACGTTTCCAGAAGTGTCGACGTCAATGTGCATCTTGGCCTTCTTGAAGATGGCCCTGACCTCCTCGGCGTAGTCGTAGAAGCCCTTGCCAACCGGCACCACGAGGATCTGACGGGGGGACAGCCACATGGGCCACTTTCCGGCAAAGTGCTCGCACAGGATGCCCGTGAAGCGCTCGATCGACCCAGCCATGGCACGGTGGATCATGACGGGGCGTGCGCAGCCCGGAGTCAGCTTCTTCACGACCTTCTCCTTCTTGCTTTCCCCGTCAGCGCCGGCGGGTGCCGCCTCGCCCGCCTCCGTCGCCGCGTTCGCAGAGTCGATGATGGCCTGAGGGTCCTTGGCCTTGACCTTGGGTGCTAGCGGGGCGGCGGCCGACTTGGCTTCCTCGGCCTTGGCCTTGGTCTCGGCAGTGTCCTCGCCGGCCATGTACTCGAGACCAAAGTTTTGGGGCTGGACAAAGTCCAGCTGGATGGTGGCGCACTGCCACTCACGGTTCAGGCAGTCCATGATGGCAATGTCGATTTTCTAGTTTCGTCTGGTCAGAAAATGGCCCCAGTACTCAGGCGCTGATGGAAACAGCGGCGGAGACTTGAAAACTCACCGGTCCGTAGAATGCGCCGTCACCCTCGTTCAGCTCCCATGGAACGCCTCCCTCGGACTTTGAGAAGATGTCAAGGGCATCGCGGAGGGAATCCTCGGCCTTGTTCCAGGTCTCAAGGGCGCCCATGTACTTCTCAGGGCGGGTAGACAGGCGCAGCTTGAAAGTGAGGCCCATGACGCTGTACATCTTCCTCAGGAAGTCGAACAGGTCCAGGATCTCGTCCTTGATCTGGTCCTCGCGGCAAAAGATGTGGGCGTCGTCCTGCTGGAAGCGGCGCACCCGCGTCAGACCCGAGAGGGCGCCCGAGGCCTCGTTGCGGTGGAGCACGCCAAAGTCGGCAACGCGCCACGGCAGCTCACGGTGAGAGCGCTCGCGGTGGGCAAACATGAGGGCGTGGCCGGGGCAGTTCATGGGCTTCAGGCCAAAGGTCTCCTTGTCCTGCTCAATGACAAACATGTCGTCCTTGTAGAACTGCCAGTGGCCCGACTGCTTCCACAGATCGGCGTTGTAGATGTTGGGCGTGATGACCTCCTCGTAGTTCTTGTCCCAGTAGATCTCGCGGATAAAGGCCAGCAGGGTGTTGTAGATCCTGGTGCCGTGCGGCAGCCACATGGCGGACCCGGGGCTGTAGTCGTGGAAGAAGAAGAGCTCCTGCTGCTTGCCGATCAGGCGGTGGTCGCGCTTGGCAGCTTCCTCGAGGAACTTCTTGTACTCGGTGAGCTCCTTCTTGGAGGGGAAGCTGACGCCGTAGATGCGCTGGAGTGAGTCGTTGTCCTTGTCGCCGAGGAAGTAGCTGGCCGAGTTCTTCATGATGGCAAAGGCCTCGATCCTGCCCGTGTCCGGGACGTGGGGGCCCCTGCAGAGGTCGATGAGGGGCCCGTTGCGGTAGACGGTGGTCTTTGTGCCGTCGGCGATCTTGTCCTTGATGATGTGCTGCTTGTACTTGTTGTACTTGAACATCTCGAGGAGGTCCTCCTTGCTCAGCACCAGGCGCTCAAACTTCTGCTTCTCCTTGACGATCTTGGACACGATGGTCTCGAGGGGCTTCCAGTCGGTGGCCTGGACGGCGGCGCCGTCGGGCAGGGCCATCTCGTAGTAGAAGCCGTTGTCGACTGGGGGGCCGATGCACAGGCTGCAGCCGAAGCGGCGCTCGGCGGCCTCGCCCAGGATGTGGGCGCTCGAGTGCCAGAAGACGAACTGGCCCTGGGGGTCCGAGAAATCGAGGAGCTCCAGCTTGCAGCTCCGCTCGAGCGGGCGCTCCAGGTCCCACAGCTGCTCCTTGTCGCCGTCCAGCCTCGCGACGACGGTGCGCTTGAAGAGGCTGGTGGAGATGCCCTTGGCGATGTCGGCGGGCGTGGTCTCCCAGGCGACGCCGGGCTTGACGCTGCCGTCCGGCATGGTGATGCTGATGGGGTCGCGCGGCTTCTGGCCGACCTCGGCATCGTACTCCTTCTTGAGGCGCTCGAACAGCTCGACGCGGTCCTGCAGGAACGACGGCGGGGGGTTGAGCTCGAGCGGGCCGGCGTCGGCGGTGGCGGCAGCCTTCTTGTCCTTCTTGGCGCCGCCCTTCTTGCCGTCCTTGGCCTCGCCGGCGCCAACGACGACCTTCTTGACGCCCTCAGCGAGGGCGTTGACGGCGTCCTTTGCGGGCTCCATGACGTCTCGTGTGTGTGTGTGTGGTGTGTGCTGGACAGCCTCCACAGGGGAGGGGAGGAGAGCAGCAGAGAGAGAGAAGGAAAAAAAGTCGCAGTGACTCAATGGGTCGGAGGGCAGCTAAAGGCTAGCAGCCGTGTTGCGCAGTCGGTCCAGGCCAGCCCAGCGGACGAGGAAAATGCTGCATGTGTACCGCCTTCGTGGTGGGCTGTTGTTCTGTGCCTGCTCCCTGGCTGTTGGGCTTCAGCTACCCCGCCACAGCGCCCTGGTGCGCGTTGATTTGCTGGCGCTGGCGCCTCTGCCCCTCGGGCTTGTCGCTGGTACCAGGCCCGTGCAGGCCCAGCCACCCAGCCAGCCACAGACGGAAGTACCGGTACCGAGGAGAAGCGGCGTGGGCCCCAGCCGGGGGGGCCCTTGGCCGGCTGTCGCTGCTAGGATCTGCTAGGATAGCGGGCGTCCAGAAGGGGACTGGCCCAGTGGGTCCTGGCGCAGGCAAATTGCGTTCGCCGTGCATGGCCGTGCAGACATAAAAGAGGATTCAGTCCCAGGCGGGATGGCAACCAAGATGCGACGACCCTCGTCGACCTGCATGCAAGAGCCGCCCACTCTCCATCCTCGGCTCCCCCTCCCCCCCCGGCGCGCACCACCCGCCGCCCCGACTCGACTGCCCCTCCCAGCCGAGCATCTG
>PYSQ01000551.1:0-19340 GCA_003049435.1 Nakataea oryzae | reverse complement strand
GGGTGTGGCGGGTTGATTACATTTACATTAGGTGTCGGGCGGCGCCAACGGCCTGGTCGGTTGATGTCGGTCGAGGTCGGTTCCGTAATGGATTTGCTAACACGCGGCGCTCGCGAGTCGCCGTGAGACACCAGTCTGGAGTCTGGAATGCTGGCGGGCGGAGCTGGGGCCAGCTGATGTGAGCTGCTGCTGCAGCAGCGGCGCAGCGACTGGGGATGCCAGGGCTCGTGTGGGGGCCCCATCCTGGGCCTTGCCGGCGCGAGGGCAGTGGCGGCATGATTGGCTTCGGTCACGCCAGTGGCCCACCTGGCCAGGCACACCCTCTCCACTCAACGCTAACCTTGGGGACCTTGGGGCCATCCTCGCAGCGCTTGGCCTCGTGAGAAAAGCCGCCAAACGTCACACCTGTTCCGTCGCTCCGTGCCACTCTTTAGTAACAGCCAAGTCTCATCCTGCGCCCAGCCGCTGCCACCGCCCAGACCGCCGGCCTGCATTTTCCTGTCTTTCCAGCCGTCTTTTTGTTTTTATTTTTATTTTCGTCTTCCTGCTTCCACGCCTCCCATCCCACAAGCAGGGCGACATCCCATCGCCCCCGAACCGACCCCTTTAGTTTGGCGAGCCACGAAAGAGGGGCCCGGCGTCGCTCTCTCGCCGCACGCAGCCGCACCACCCTCGCCAATCCCGCCGGACGCGCCCAGCCAGGCGCCGCCTCGCGATCGACGACGGCCTAGCACCGGCCCGGACCAGCCGCTTGCCGCCTTTGCGCGCCTCGCTCCCACCCACCCGTGCCACCAGCCTGGACCGACCCCGATCTCGCTCCGCCGACCACGATCCGCCCTCTCCACACCGCGCGCGCCTGGCAAGTGACTAGGCCAAGGAATGCCCACGTACTCGACCTTTTCCGATGGACCTGGATCGGGACGTAGAAACAGCGTTGGAGACATGGCGAGGTGAGCACGCGACCTGTCTGCATCTCTTGCTTTTCTGCCCGCACGCCTCTCTCGTCCGGCCCGCTGACCGCGCATGACTCCTCGCAGACGTCTAACCAGGGGCCTAAAGGCCGGCGCCGGCCAGGCGTCTATGCTGAGCAGTGTTATCAACCTGCTGAACACAAGTACGATGCGCTTGCCTCGCTCCTCCGCCCCGGCAACCCCCCATCAGGGGCCGGCCGGCAGAAACAGACATGGCTGACAGGAGCCCGCCGTGCGGCATTGGTGTATTGTAGTTGTCGGAGCAGGAACGCTCACGATGCCCTCGACGCTGTCGCACATGGGCATCATCTTCGGATCGGCAGTCATACTATGGGCCGGCTTCACATCGGCGCTGGGGCTGTACCTGCAGTCGCGATGCGCCCGCTACCTGGACCGCGGCCACAGCTCCTTCTTCGCGCTCTCGCAGCTCACATACCCCAACGCCGCCGTCGTGTTTGATGCCGCCATTGCCATCAAGTGCTTCGGCGTCGGCGTCTCGTACCTCATCATCATTGGCGACCTGATGCCCGGCGTCGCCCGCGGCCTCCTGACCGACGGTTCCGACGAGAGCATGGAGCTGCTGGCCCCGTACCTGCTCGACCGCAACTTCTGGATCACGGCCTTTATGCTGGTTATAATACCGCTCAGCTTCCTGCGCCGCCTCGACTCGCTCAAGTATACGAGCATCGTCGCCCTGATTGCCATCGGCTACCTGATCGTCCTTGTCGTCTACCACTTCGCCGCCGAGGCGCACCCGGGCCGCGGCGAGATCCGCCTCATGTCCTGGGAGAGCCCCGGCGCCGTGCTGCGGGCTTTCCCCGTGGTCGTATTTGCCTACACGTGCCACCAGAACGTATGCGCTTGCCCTTCACATGGCAGTGTCGATTTGTTGCTGAGGATGCAATGCTAACGCGGGATGAAAACACAGATGTTCTCGATCCTCAACGAGATCAAGGACGGCTCACCAGGCAGCATAGTTGGCGTCATTTCGACCAGCATCGGCTCGGCTGCTAGCATCTACATCCTCGTGGGCGTCACTGGCTACCTGACCTTTGGAAACACGGTCGTGGGCAACATTATTTCCATGTGTAAGAACGACCCAGCTACGCCGTCTCTAGACAACTCCTGCCGTGGGCCAAAAACTAAAAACAGGTGCTTTTGTGCAGATCCCGCAAACATCTCGTCCACGATAGGAAAAGCGGCCATTGTGATTTTGGTCATGTTTAGCGTGCCCCTGCAGATCCACCCCTGCCGGGCCTCGGTAGACGCAGTGCTCAAGTGGCGCCCCAATGCGGCGTCTCGCAACGCTAGCGCATCGAGTTCGGGCGGGCCGTCGTCGCCCAGCAGCAGGAACCACGCATTGCTCCCGACAGCCGCGTCGGCCCCGCCCGACGACGGGCACGGGTCGCCGGCGACGCCCATGTCGGACCTCCGATTCGCACTGATCTCGACCGTCATCATTGTCGGCAGCTACCTCACGGCACTGTCGGTTTCGAGCCTGGATCGCGTGCTGGCCTACGTTGGCTCGACGGGGTCGACCTCCATCTCGTTCATCCTGCCGGGTCTCTTCTACTACAAGATCAGCGACCCGGACAGCGTGCACCACCAGCGGCTGACCAAGGAGGACGACGACGCCGGACTGCTGGACGACGAGGAAGTGTCGGCCGACGAGGATGCCGGGGATCTCGACCCGTCCGGATCCGGACTGCTGGAGAGCGTGGCCAGTCTTCGGTCCGGGGTCAGCGGCATGAGCGGGGCGTCGGCAGCGCGGCCGCGGAGCACGCGGTGGCGGCGGAAGCTGCGCTGGGACCTCGAGCACCTGGAAGAGGGCCTGCTGCGGAAGATGGCGCTGGGCCTGGCCGTGTACGGGTTCGGAGTGATGGCCGTGTGTCTGATCATGAACATCTTCTTTGGGGGTCACCATTAACCCGCGAGGATGCGTCTTTACGCCCGATTCCCACTACCAAGGAACGACGAGAGCTATACTAGAACCGTCAACGTTTTTTCATAGACGCCAGTACAGCCGGGCAGTGTTTAAAATCACCGTCGGCCCCCTCCGCTCTTTTTTTTTCATTTTCTTTTCAGTGCAGAGCTGAATCTGGGGGTGGCCATTCTGCGCTGATTCCCTTTCCTTGAGTTTTGTGTTCAGTGCCGGGCTCTTGAGCGCCTGTTGTTTGGCGTCATGGTGTGAGGTGTTGAAAGGGTCTCGGCAAAGATTGCTCGATTTCGTCCATTTGTTTGTATACTGCTTTTGATAGGATCATCGGATACACTATAGAACATAGCTGTTTCTTTTCTATTCCTGGCCACCGACAATCCCAACCCTGGTGCATTGAAGGTGCCTTGACCTATTGATAATCCTTCTCTCCCCATAATTGCTTACCTATCTACTTTTTGGGGACTAAACTAGCTTTGCCACTGGGGCAGTACCCCGCCCAGGGTCGAGGCCTCCCCGAGTCGTCGGGCTTCCCCGTTGAGAAAATTTGCTGGAAGTGCATCTCCGCCAGACAAAGCGTGGTTTCCGCAACGACGGGCAACGCGGCCTGGGGAGCCCCGCGACGAGAAGTGCCGAATCCAGGGCTCCCATGACGATCCGGAGGGAGAGGCGGCCGGACGGACCGCAGCGGTGAGCGGGCGCCCTGCGGCGTCACGGCCACGCCCTGCCCTGCTGCTATCTTGCGAGGGGTGTGTGTGTCTATGTGTGTGAATGTGTGCTGGCTGGCAATGACGCGCCTCCTCGTCGCCTGCGGGCATGCAGCCGACAAATGCTGAAAGCGGTTTGGCATTCGCAGAGGAAGGAAGGAAGGAAGGAAGGTGGTCCCCCCATGTGCCAAGAGATGGCTGACCCGACGGGACGGCAGCCGCGCACGCCGCGTACGCAAACCGAGTGGGCAGGCCAGCGACATCCTGGTCCCCACGCCCGAAACGGCAGGGGGTGGCTTGCAAATCAATCGCTTGTCGCCCGCCCACTCTGGGTATCTGTGTGCAAGGTAGGCTGGAGGGGGAGACCTGGGGGAGGGAGCCGTGTCCGTGCTGGGCCTGGGCCTGGGGGCCATCTCTGCTCCTCTGCTTTCTTGCCGCGACGAGCCCGGGGCTTTGGGAGGAACCGTCGATATATCTGGTTCCGCATTCCCCTGGCCTGTTTTTGCGACCCCCATTGTTTTCGGTGCATTGGTTGCCCTCGATTTGATACCTTGTACTGTTGTCACCCGTGCTACCTGCCCTACCTACAGCGGATCCACCCGAGCCACAGCAGCCAAGCGCAGAGGCAGCCTCACTGACGGGCGCCATGGGTCAGCAAGACAAGAGCGCCCGCCATGGCGGCAGCGGCCGGTCCGAGACGGCGCCGCTGCTTTCTTCGTCTGCCGGGCCCGACCGCAGCGCCCCTGCGACGGCGGGTCCAGCCAGCGAACGCCTCGACGGGCGACACCACCACCACCACCACCACCACCGCCGCCGCCGCCCCCAGCGGCCGGCGCGCCTGTATCGCGGCAAGGTGTTGGTGATGCTCTTCCTCGTCGTCATCCTGATCGAGCTCGGCTCCGTGGTCCTCCAGGCGCCCATCAACGCCATCATGGAGGACAACATCTGCCACGAGTTCCTGGACACGCGCAGCGGCACCGCCGCCCACGCCCACGCCAACGCCAACAACAGCACAGGCGACGACGACGGCTACGTGCCCGGCATGTTCTTCGACGACCCCCGCTGCAAGGTGCCCGACGTGCAGGGCCGGCTCGCCATGGTGCGCGGCTGGCAGCTGGGCATCGACGTGGTGCCCAACATGATCGGCGCCATCCCCTACGGCCTCATGGGCGACCTGTACGGCCGCAAGCCCGTCCTGATCCTGGGCCTCGCCGGCACCGTGCTGAGCTCGTGCTGGACCGCGCTCGTGCTGGCCCTGCCCTCGGTCCTGCCCCTGCGCGCCGTCTACCTGTCGTCGGCCTTCACCTTCATCGGCGCCTTTGGCTGCGCCGGCACCGCCCTGCTCTACACGTGCATCGCCGACGTCACGCCCCAGGCCGGCCGCGCCAGCGTCTTCTTCCAGGCCACCGTCACCTTCCTGGCCGCCGAGATGGTCGGGAGCCCGCTGTCGGCCTGGCTCATGCGCTCGGGGCCCTGGCTGGCCATGCTGGTCGGCCTGCTCATCAGCTTCGCCAGCCTCGTCGTCATGTGCTTCGCACCCGAGACCATAGACATGACGCTCGACGACGACGACGACGACGACGACGACGCGGCTGCTGCCGCCGCCGCCGCCGACGACATGTACAGTGACGGCGACGAGGACGAAGATGCGGCCCTGCTCGGCCCCTCGAGCACCACTGCCGCCGCCGCCGCCGCCCACACCAAGCCCGACCCGGACGGCGCAGGCCCGCTGCTGCGGCGCACCCTGGTGCTGGCGGCCGCCAGCTTCCGCGAGCTGTGGGTCTTTGTGCTGGGCAACTCGCGCCTCGCCGTGCTGATGCTGCCGCTCTCCTTCTTCCTGCTGGGCCGCCTGGCCCAGGAGTCGCTGCTGCAGTACTCGACCAAGCGCTACGGCCTCACGTGGGCCGACGCCACCTTTGTCATGACGGTCCGCAGCCTCAGCAACATCGTCCTCTTCGTCGCCGTCTTCCCCGCCCTCAGCCGCTTCTGCACCGAGTACCTGAGCATGTCGGCCCTGTGCAAGGACCTGTCGCTCGCCCGCGCCGCCGGCCTCGTCGGCGCCCTGGGCGCCCTGCTGGTGGCCCTGTCGCCCACTCCCCTGGCCCTCATGTGCTGTAAGTCCTCCCTCCCCCTTCTTCTATCTGCCTCTTCTTTGACTTTTTTTCCCCCCTCATCTTCACTCCCCCTTGCAGTCAACACGCAACTAAAAACAAACAAACCACCCAAACCCCCACCAGCCCTCGTCGTCTTCTCCTTCGGCTACGGCTTCGCGCCCTTTGTGCGCTCGCTCCTCAACGCCCTCGTCGAGCAGCGCCACCTGGCCATGCTCAACAGCTGCATCTCCTTCATCGAGATGTGCGGCACCCTGGTCGCCGCCCCGGGCCTGTCGGCCGCCCTGGGCCTGGGCGTCCGCCTCGGCGGGCCCTGGATAGGCCTGCCCTTCATGCTCTCGTCCCTGGGCTTCGCCGTCGCCACCGCCATGGTCTGCGCCTACCGCCTGCCGCCGCAGCCCGAGCGCCCGCCGCGCCACCATGGCGACGGCAATTGCGATGGCGAGGATGGCATGTAAAGAGGTGGGGAGGAGTCTGCTTTTCCCATCCATCTCTAGATTCTCTTCTGTGTCTATTTTTTTCTTTCTTTTTTTGGCATACAAGCACGGCTAGATATAAGAAAACGCAATTCTTTTCATTTCCTTTTCTTTACTTGCGATTCTGTCTGCACGCTCCACGTCGCGGGGGGCCCTTTGTTCCGGGTCCCTCTCGTCCTTGGGCGTTTGCCTGCGAGTCTGGACTTTTCAGCCATAATACCCCCAATTTCTTGTCCACCATACACTACGTATCTTCTTTTTCACGGCCTCCTTTTCACACTTTTCTTTCTGTCCCGGCATATATACCATATTTTCTTGCTCTTTGGTCTAGGACACACACATACACACACGGGAGAAAGGCGCAAGGGGCTCCTTTATGCACACATATACACAACAAGAACTAGATAGACACCTAAACGCCTCGGTGGGGTTTTCTCTTTGGGATACTTGCATGCGTAAACAAAACAGTGGTCCGGTTTCACATCTTCACGTTTGCGCCCGTTTGCGCTTGCCGTCCCAAGGCGCCTGTCCCATCCGTCTCTTAGCCTTCAACATCGGCCGAACCGCCATGACGTAATCTGCCAGACCCGGAGTGAACCCCCAACTATTTCTTTTTTTTCTGCCCCTCCTCTCGACGATTGCATCTAGCCCAAGGAACCCCCGCCAACGACGCTGGGATGATGTCACAAGCCGTATGGTACGGATAAATGCGATTTCATGCCGACTCTCCGTTGATCCTGTGATCAAGGGCACTGCTACCCCAGGATATACTTGCGCCCATCCTGGCAATCCCATCTCCTTCAGCACCACCTTCGGCCAATTTTGAACCATGGGCATGTTTTGTAGTATTTTTTTCTCATTTCATTCTATAGGTTAGACACACGGATCGGAAGGATCTACAAGAGGATAACAGGTGATGAAGGACCAACGAGATGGGGAGATACGGGATAATCAGGAGGCATTTGACGACCCAAGCAAGCCCAGTACAGAAAGAAAAGGAAAGAACAAAACAATAGGATATGGTGACCTCCGTATGCCATGATAAAATAGGGGTTTGGGGAAAAATGAGATGAAAAAGGAGGGAAAAAAGGAAACATCAATCAGACACGCTCAGGCACCATCTCTCGTATTTTCCATCGAAACCAGACACCAACACACGCACACACCTTGTTTGCTTAGAATCACCAGTTCCCCTTCCTCTTTCCCCTTCCTTTTGGCCCTCCCCAATGAAATGTCGTTTGCCCGAGAGTAGGGGGAAAGAAAGCAAACAGAAAAGGAAAACGCCCCAGAGAACGTTCCAAAGTCCTCGACAGGTACCTCGTCCCCCACATCCTTTCGGGCGTGCGTTTGGGGTTCGATCTCCCATTATCTGTCCTTTGGACGTTCCCACACCCGGGACATGTACAATGTTCCCAGGCTTCCACAAATGGGGACATTCTTTTTGTTCTTTATGCTCGCTTCCGTCCTGCTCGTTTTTTTCTTTGTCTGCCCCTGCTCCCGGATTAGGGTCATGGTATAATCCGACGTCTGCCGACGTAGCCGTTCCCCCAACTCTCTCTATAAGGAAAACCAACCCAAATTCATGATGCGCAAGTATGAAGACAACTAAGTAGAAGATGTATAAGCTGCTTTGACGGGCGGCGTCGTGCCATCGCCAGAAACTATTCCCCCTTGCTTTGCAAACGCCTCGGGCTGCCAGTCGTGGTGCATGGAAACCTGCTTGCCCACGCCAAGTGAGACTTCTCAGCCTCGTTGCCAGCCGCCCGTCCATCACCGGGGACAGGACGACTGGCTATAACCCCGCCTGGGCCTATCGGTTCGGCACCGGGAATAGATCGTCTCGAAATCTGGTCCTACGTCCGCCGGGACGAAGGATGAGTGGTGCAGGATCCAGGACAGTCAGCATCGCCTCGATAGTAGGAAAGGGCCTCGGGGCGAGAATGCTGACGGAGCCCTGGCGTAGGTGTTGCTGCGCAAGATGTAATCCTGAACCCCGAACGAAAGAAATGTCCAACATGGCCGGATTCATACAATCAAGGATGTCGCCGCGTCAGATCAATCGGTTATCCAAGAAGCCCTCAAGCAGCCACTCAAGAGACCGGAAACGACATTGGACGCCGGTTATTAGCCGCGGTGCTGCCTCGTTCAACCGCCCTTGCGGTCCGCCTCGTTCTTGGGCAGCTGTTCAGCGTGCGACAGCCCGTTGGCGAGGTTCTTGGCGTCGTGCGTCTTCTTCCGAGACTTGGTCTTCTGCCAACCGCTCCCGCTTCCGCCGGCGCTGGCGCTCGCAATGCTGGCACCGTTCGGAACAGCCGTGTCGATCCTCGAAGGCACGTGTGCCTGCCCGTTAACTCGAGCGGGCTGAACACCATTCTCTTGCCTGGGCTTCGCCTTTGCCGCCTCGGGTTGGAAGTCCTTTGACGAGGAGACGACGGCTGGCGGCGACGGTCGCTCTCCGTTGACGCCACCAAGAACCTGGGGTGCCGGTCCGTCGAACTTGCGCACCATCGTCGGCGACGGCGTCCGCGTCTCGTAGACCGGCGAGAGGTGCTTGAAGTCTGGCATGAGGATCCCCTGGGGAACCGCAAGGTCGAGCGGGGCGATCACTCCGTTGCGAGACCGGGAAGCGGGTGAAAGCGGGTACAGCGGCGACATGCCTCCGTCGGCTGCGCCCATGGCTGCTATCCTTTGGTGGACGGGCGATGGGACGAACGAGTTCATGGCCGCGATACGCTGGTTGAACGACTTGGCGTCCGGAATCTGGTTCTGCGCCACCAACGGCGAGGATGAGGGTGTCGTCGAGCCATTGACCACCAGTGGGCGCTCGGGGATCGCAGTTGCTGTCGGCGTGGTTTCCCCGCCGGCCTTGTCCAGGGGCGGAACATAGCCGCCGTGCCCGAGACCCTGCGAGACGTGCAGGGGGGTGTCGATACTGCATGTCTCGGATGTGGCGCTCTCGCTTGCAGACGGCTGACGGCTGGACGTCGCTGATGACGGGGGCTTGGAAACCGATCCGTTCACCACCAGAGGACGCGCCTCGATCGACAGCTTGCTCGCGTTTCCTGTTTGTGTGAGGGGCGACGATGACACCACCGGGGTGGCTCCCGTCCCGGTCGAGAAGGCCCTAGCGTGACCTAGAGGGGAGGGCGACCTCGACGTTCTTCGCATCCTCCTGTCCAAAATGGATTGCGGCGACTGGTCTGTCGACAATCTCCGTCTCGCCAAGAGGTTCTGGCCCAGGTCCCCAAACGCAGGAGCACCGTTCGCGACGCCGTTCGGGATGCTGCTACTTTTAGGCTGCGACTTCTTGACGGGGCTGGTGCCATCGCTGACGTAGTAGCCCACATAGCTGGTTGCTCCGTCTTCCTGCGGGGGCGGCGAGTCCGACATGGATTTGGACTCGTAGTCGGTGTCGCCGGCATCATCGCTAGGGGCATAGCTGGAGGACATTACGTTGGCCTGCCGAGGCTGGAGGACGGGGACGCCGTTGACGTAGTCGTGAAGGCCATTGACAGCTCCTGCCTGGGACGAGGCCGGATAGCCGCCACCGCCACCCTGAGTGGCCGTTGACGGCATCGGAGTCCGAGACGCCGGCTGCGACTGCGACCTGAGAGTCCCGCTGCTTGAAGACCCACCAGTCTCGCCCGCCACTGTATTCCTATGCAGGCTTCTCCTAAACTCTGATGCTGCTGTCGATGTGCTCGCGGCCATGCCGGCTGGGGATGAAGGGTACGCAAGGCCAGGCTGGAAGTACTGGGCTCCCAAGGGGATCTGCGGATACATAAAGGCGGCGAATTCGGGTCGGACAGGGGCAGACAGCGGCGGCGTGTCGAACGAGCCGGCCCGTGACCGGTCTGCCGACTGCTGACTCTGTTGCTGTTGCTGTTGTTGCTGCTGCTGCTGCTGCTGCTGCTGTTGTTGTTGTTGTTGTTGGGTCGCCGCGGTGCTGAGCCGGTGCATATTCGCAATGGCCTGCTGCTGGGCAAACTGCTGTGTGTACAGCTGGAAACGAATGTTGGGGTCGTACTGCAGCGCAGCGCCCGCAAAGAGGGCCGGGTTGAGGAGCGTGTCCGTTGTGACGTAGGGGTACTGCGCCGTCGCAACGGGCGACGCGTACCACTGACCGTCCTGGCCCATCGTGGGCGCAAAGCCAGTTGCCGGAATCAGGATCGGGTTCGGGTTGTTGTCGTACGTGATGCTCGATGAGGCCCGCCGGTTGTTACCTCGGCTACGGTTCCCACGGTAGTTGCCACGCCCGCCACGGTTTCCGTGCTGCTGAGACGAGCTCCTAACCAGGACGGGCCTTGGTGCTGTTGCAGGCTTCTGCCAGACACGCTCCTCCTCCTTGGGGAACACGTATTGCTCGCAGCACTCGTCCAGCTTTGCCTCGGCAACAAGTTCAAACGCACGCCGGAGCTCCTGGTGGAGGCCTCTGAACGACGTGTCGTCGGCCGTGTTGCCCAGGTTGCGCACCGTGTTGAAGGGCTCCTCCACACAGAGCATGTTGTTGAGTGCCAGGTGCCACTTCTTCTCCGTCTTGGTGATCTTTTTGCCCAGCCGCACTGACAACGCGTACTTGTCGTAGTCGAAGTCGTGTGCGTAAAACTTGAAGAAGCTAAAGAGCAGTTCGCCGAGCGTCTCCTTGTTCTTGCTTCCAAAGCCCCGTAGCTTCGTCAAGTCGTCGGCAAACTCGCTCTTCCGGCCTGTTTCCGGCAAAATCTTCTTGTTGGGGTTTAGGTGGAGGGACGGTAATATCGGGTCGGGCCGCAACTGGAGGAAGGCGATAATCATGCAAATCCAAGTGTACGAACTCAGCGTGCCACCGAATGCTAGAAAATAAGAGACCAAACCGTCAGCATAGGTCGCACAGATAGAGCAGTACACCAGGCGCTATCCAGAACAGCGGCCGACGTATCTGACATCTACCTCCTCGTGTGGAGGAGTAGATCGAGGAGGACCCCGTCTTGTCAAGACATACCTGCATCGTTGATAACTCTTCTCCGTGTCCAGTGCTTGATGACCATTGCTAGTGGGCGCACGCGCTCGTCGATGTCGACATACGTCAAGACCATTCGGGTGTTCTCGAGGGCCAGGGTGTTGTTGACATTCATATCGCATGCGAGCTGGAGCTCCGGGTCCCATATCTTCACGATAGGGACCTTGGCCGAGGAAACGCAGACGACCTTATCCATCCCACCTAGAAGCAAAAGGCGTCAGTATACCCATTGCGTAGGCTCTCTCGGGGCCCGTCTGCGGGGTAAAGAGGTCCGACATACGTTTCCGCAGAAGATCGGCGATCATGCAGACGTTCTCTAGCTCTTTCCACTCTGTCGTGATACATATGTCCACTAGGTTGGTTGGATTTCAGTCAGCTACAAGGTCCGCAGTACACGCATTCACGCAATCCTTGCCAATGGTGTGGATTTTGCCATGCAGAAGAGAGAGAGAGAAGAAAAAAAGGAAGGAAACAAAAAAAAATAGAGAGACTTCGCCACATACCGTCAGAATCGTCAGAGCATAGCTTGTTGCCCGACGACCCGAAAAGATGCACCTTGATGTTATGGCCCGGCCAGCCCTCATTGAAGATCCTCTCCAGCTTCTTTAACAGCTTGGCGCGGTTTTCCTTGACCTTCTCTGTCGGTTTTAACCGGTCGTACAGCTCGCGCATGTCTGTGGTCAGCTTACGCTCCTCGTCCTCGGACAACTTGCTCTTGATCTTGCTCGGGTCGACCGGGTCCAGACGGTCTCCCCCAAGGCTATAGGGCATACGCCTCCTGCCGCGAATCATGGCCGTCTCGTAGACACAGCCGCCCAGACGCGGCGGGAGGGGCCGCAGCGACGCCATATTGTTGCCGTTGGGGTCCGAATATGTCGAGCGGGGCGAGTGGTTCTGCGTGGCGGTAGGCGACTGCTCGCGCGACTCAAACGAGAAGTTTCGGGCATGCTGGTGGGGCGTGGAGGGAACAGAGCTCGCCTGCATTACTGGCGGCCGCGGCGGCGGGTTCTGTTGTGATTGGCGTGCCTGGCGAGACGAGTTCGACGACAACGGTTGGTTGGCGCCGTCAGCCTGTCTCGAAGGCATCTTGCTGGGAGCGGCGGATTCCTTCCCAGCTATAACCGGGCGGTCGGCTTTGTCGGTGTTCTTTGGCAATCTATTCCCATGGCAGTTCTGGTTGCCGTTTGTTTTGGCCGACGGTGCGTCCTTGTTGGACACCTTGGAGGACGACCGCGATCTGGGGCCCGGATGTGCGTGGCCCGTGGGCCCGGACGGTGAGTGCGGAGAGCTCTGGAGACCGCCGCCACCTCTCCGCCCTGTGGCAATGAGTTTGTTGTAGTTGAGCAGCTGCGTCTGGTAGACCGACTGGTGCGGGAACAGGATCGGCAGTAGGTCGATCGGAGTCTGAAAGAGCGGGCTGACACCCTCCGCAGTCGGGCTCGCCACCGTGTCTGTTCTCGGGGTCGTCGCGCCGGGCGCTAGGTGTGGCCAAGGTACTGTAGGATAGGGATGCTTGGGCTCTGCTGTCGAAGACCGGCGGTCCATGAAGATGGAACCGGAGTGGCCCCTCGTCCTAGCAACGTGTGCAAAATTGATATAGGTCTGCGGAACAGTCTCGGCTAGTCCGTGCTGGAGAGGCGAGGGCAAGAGGATAGGAGGTGAAGCGAGGAGTAAATCGAGGAGGAGAGCGAGGCCGCCGTGGTCGTCGTAATCGTCGTCTTGGACACAATGCGATCTCGGCAGGCGTGACTCTCAAAGGGCAAACCCGCAAAGGAAGCAGATTCACCAAACGGATCGTCGTGATCGAGGAGAAGGAATATTCCTACTGCGCAGGCGCGAAGACGCCGACGAGGCTTGTTGGACAGCGGCCGCTGCTGACAGAACCAGGCGCCGGCTTGGGGGGCTTCGAATCGCGTGCTGGCACGCCCCTTGTTTCCGTGGCTCAGCGAGAGGCGACAATGTAAGGGTCTCCCAGGCTTAGTAGCACTGCTGGCTGGAGGAAGAATGGGGGGAGGGCCCGGACGTAGAGCCGCGGCGACGGTGGGCGGACAGGGAGCCCTTTTCTTCTCGATCGGTGGGATACGGGGGGATCAGCCGGATCAGGGAGTCAGAGGAGCCGGGTTATGCATCTGGGGTCGAGCAACGCCGGCAGCCGAGGGAGGGGAGATCAAAGAAGACGGGAAGCGGGAGTTCGTCTAGGGTAGCGGTAGCGGGCGGTGTTGGTGATGTTCCGGCGTGCCAATGCGTGGCAAAAAAATAAGAGAATGGTCGGGTCGGCAGGCCGGAATAAAGATGGGAAATTCGCACGGGCTGCTGCAGAGCGTCGGGTTGAAAAAGAAAGGCTTGGTACCAAGTACAGAGGAGGACGGGGCGAGAGCGAGAGCGCGCGTGGGGTGCAGAGACAAAAAAGAAAAGGCGCCCAAGGGGAGTATCAGAAACAAGACACGGCACAAAGGGGGACGGATCGCGTTCTGGCGCCGCAGACGAGGCGATTGCGGACCGAGTTGTGCGTATGGTACAATCTTGCCCGGCACTGCTGGACGTTCGAGAAACGCAGTAGCTGGCGGGCGAGGTGGAGGCAGGCAGGGAAGGGTCACGGTGTCGTGGGCCGTGGACGCCAGGCGAGGGTCATGTCTGGTCGGGATGGGATGCAGCACGGTGAAATGGGAGCAGGTACTGGGTGACACTGCGGCGGGTGGAGCAGCGAGGGAGGTGCTGGTGGGGATCCCAGGGTCGCCCCCCCCCCTACTCGGGACAGGGCACGCATCAATCAATCACCTTGGTTCTTCAGCACGCTGCTGCGGCGCCGCCGCCGCTCGAGACATGAAATGCACCTCGCCCACTCGCCCACTGGGGCGTGGGCCAGCCAGCGCGAGCGCGGGCGGTGTTTTATGCTTGTATCCGTGGCACAATCGCTGGTACATCTGACACCTCGCCAGCGAATGCGCCCGGTACCCGGCCCTCCCCCTCTGCGCCCGTATTTTTAGCAGGTACCCCAGTGCTGGCACCCCACATCCACGTTGGGCACAGGGCGTGTGGCCTGCGTCGCTGCTTGCGTCGGGCTGGGTTCCTCCTTCCTTGGGCCGCGCCTGGCAGTGCTCAATGCTCTCGCCGGGCCCCCTTTGGGCCCTCTGCGCTGCCCTGTGCCGGCGGGAGTTTTTTTTTTATTTTTATTTTTTTAGGGTGCCTTTCTTTTTCCTTCCTTCTTTGCCAAGGTCGAAAGCCTGCGAAACTTGCCCCTCCAGGACCCAATGGGCTGGATGGGAACAGGCCTAACGCGAGAGGGTTTTTCACAAGCGACGGCAATTCCCCAGGCCATCCCAGGAACCCGGCGGCAAACTCGCCGTGCCAAAGCAACCTGGTGTTTGCCAGGTCCAGCGACTCACGACGACCGAAAGCGCACATGGGGCGGCGCACCCTGAGAAGCCGCCAGCTGTGCGTGCCCGGGCCGTCTGTTCGGGGAGGACATGCAATGTTCGATTTCATTTCTGTTGCAGCTTCGGTGGGGGCTACACGTACCGCCTGGAGGATCCCCTCCCTCTTGGTTCGGACCTGGCCCCTGGAGAGATGTTCGAAAGTGCGACGGATCGAACAGCCTGCAATCTGCCCCCCCGTTTCGGGGCAAGGCTTTATTTCCGGCACATTGCCAACAGGTCCGTTGCAGGAGCCTTGGAGGCGCGGCCGAGATGCTTGCCGGGAGAGCCAGCAGTCAAGGCCAGTCTGCCTCCCAGGTTTTAAGTAGCTACCTACCGTAGGCAGGCAGCCAGCTGGTCTGACTTGCGCACCGGGCGCAGGTGGCCTTGCCCTCGGGGGGCACGATCGATTGCCCGACAGCTCCTCGGTCGAGGTACCGTACCCCCCAGCATGGGTCCGGCTCTCGCGTGCATGTGCTGCACTTGGGCCCCTTCCCGAGGCACTCCATCCACCTACCGAAACCGAGTCTCTCGAGCACAGCAGCGGAGCCACAGCATCCATTTGACAGGAGTGAGATCACTCCGAGTGAGGATCCGACTCTCAGCAGCCCAGCATACTTTATCATGGGAGAAACAGAGAAACAGGCGCAGCGGGAGGAAAATTAAAAAAGAGCTAGCGTGCGCCTGGATGCCAAGGTACCTACCGACCTACCCAAGTTGCCGCTCGAGGCCGCTGGCTTGGATGTACATGTACATGCAACTCCTCCCTTGCGCCGCTCTTCTTCTCAGACGCTGTCATTCAATCAGCGCCCAGCGCGGGCAGCCACCTCGACTCCGTCATCGTCCCGTCTAATACTCTGTCTAGCCCTCTGGCCAAGAGCTGAGGAAGCGATGGGATGCGTCTGTGGCTGGCTGCTCCGGGATGGCCCCGCCGGGGATGCTGAACCGACCTGGCACGGGGCAGCAGCCACGCCCGCCCGCCCGTCAAAATAGCCGCTGCCCGCCGCTCGCCTGGAGCGCCATCCCCAAAATGGAGGGCACTGGCCCAGCGCCCCTGCCTGGGCACCCTACCCATCCATCGCTGGCAGCCTTCGCCCTGGGCCTCCCGCGCTCCCACCATTCTTTCTGCGCGTCATCCCCAGCTCCCGACGCCCGCCGTGGCTCCCGTTCATGCCTCCTCCCTCCCCTCCTCAAACTTTTGCCTCCATCCAGTTAGGAAGGTGGGAAAATCAGCTGGCCCAGCCATGGAGCAACCACACACCATGCAATCCCATGCAAAACCTACATAATAGGCGCCGTGGTGCAACGAGACTCGGAGAGGGGCCCGCATCGAAATCCTCCAATTATTTCGGCATNGCATCGAAATCCTCCAATTATTTCGGCATGTTCCCCCAGCATAGAACCAAGGGAAAATGCCAGCCCCGCATCCATGCTGGGATGAACGGCTTCTCCTGGGGGTGAGGGGGGGGGGGGCAGCTTGCCTTTCGCCCTATTCGGCAGCGCGCGAATTTTGTGTTAAAATCGCTCCAGTTTTGCGCGCGCCCGTCGATGGGCGGGCCTTGTATCTTGATTAAAATGAGACAGCTTAGCTAATCCCGCCTAATTGCATGGCCGTGCGGCCGCTCGCTCGCTGGCTGGCTGGCGGGGTGGGTAGGTGGGAGACTTGTTGCGAGTGCTAGGCGGGACCTGCCCAATGCGCCGTCGTATCGACCCGTCCGCCTTGAGGACTGTGCGTCGTCATCGTTGGAGACGCCCAAAAGGTCGCAAGCGTTGACGGAGAGTCAATAAAATGGGGGGAAGAGAGGCATGCAGCCAATAAACACGCCTCAATGTCCCTTTTTGCCCGGCAACGTCGAATGGCATCCTATCCTCGCCCAGAGCCAATAACCCGTATCATTGCCCATTTTCGTACGCGACCAAAGGGGTGCCCGAAACCCCGACTAAAAAAGGCAGCTGTTCAAATTGGAAACACGATTTTCTGGCTACCATTCCCTGATGCCCGCCATCAACTAACCGCCCAGTCGTTGGTTGGCTCTTGCGGCTCTGTTTCCAAGAAACCCCTCCGTCCCTTCCTTACCCCTCCCTCTACAAGCATATCAATTTTCCCCCAGCCAGGACACCAACTTACTTTCCTCCCCGGCCACACATTGGCGCTCAGCCATGACCAGGCTTCCTCTCTCCGCTAGCCCATCTCTGTGTCTCCATCCATGCGCAGATCCTTCGCTGGTGCCGCGGGGCGGTGTGTTGTGTTGGCCTGGGAAACTTGGCGGTTCCGCGTGCTGGGGCGGCATATACTGGTGAGACGGTCCCGGCTGTCATGATCGCCTCCATCCGCCGTTCCCGATGGCTCCCATATACGGGCGAGGGCCCCACAGACACGCACTTGGGAGAAGCATGCAGTGCTTTGAGACACCCTGCTCGCCTGGCGACGTAATGACCAACGGCACCCCCAGAAATGCGCCCACCACTCGTATGCCTCGCCACCTCGCCTCGCGGAAGGGAAGGGGACAATGGTCATGTCACCGAAGCATCCCCGACTGTGGTTGCGGGCTGTGCCGCTCGTCTGCTGTAGCGGCGCCGATGTATCCGCATTGCAGGTGGGGAAGCCGCTGACACAGCCGTGTTCGCTTTCCATTCAACTGCCTGTGCCGTCTCCCCTATATGCATATTTTGCGGCCTGGGAGGTGATTGTACACCGGGCCAAGAGATGCAGAGCGCAAGGCTGACAGGCCGGGACCCAGCCGGGGGAGGGACCAAGAGTCGGTGCTGTCTGAACAGAAAAGGGATAGTAAGGGGCGATCCGATACCCTTGCTTTCTACGTAATGTTGCTATACGGATGGGACGACAGCTGCAGGTGGGAGTTTCTGATGCTGACACTTCAGCTTGGGGTCTCTGCTCGACTTGGAAAATAAGCCGGTTCGGGATTCTCGCCCACTCTGATGCACAGCCAATGCTGACCGGCCTCGTGAAAACTCCCTCTTGTGTGGTGCAAAAGGGAACGGTGCTCACGGCCGGCACCACACCGAATGCCGTAGCGTTGTAGTTGTCAGCAACAGGCAGGCAGCGTGGCGCGAGGCGGTCTGATCTATTTCTCGCAGAGGATCGATCGTCCAGACTGGACTGGCGAGTGCTGACAGGATCTCGACAAGGGGGAGGGGGGGCGTACAAACAGATGCCATCAAGGTGTTGGGCAGAAACAGGCGCAGGCCGACGAGCACCTGAAAGGCTCAATATACGTCTGCCTCTAGGCCTAGATGGAATTGACACGGTGCTCGGCAGGCAGGTTCGATTTCAGACGCCTGGTGGGGATGTGCTGCTGCGTCTCTGTCGCCCTGGCCAAATCGAGCCTTCCTTTCAGCTCTGAGCCCGGCACCTGATGCAAGCCCCGTCAGCCCGCATTAGGATGCGTCTGCTTGGCTTCATGTTTCCATCCGGTGTCGTCTCCCATTTTGCTTTTTTTCTTCTTTTTCTTTTCTCCTTCTCCGCCCTACATTTCCATAACAAACAGGCTCGTTTCCACAGAGGAAGCTGGAACCTACCATTAAAAAAAAGAAACAAACTTTGTCATCGGACGGACGTAGATCTCCCAGTAGCAAGCCCGACAATTCCACGATCTACCCGGGACTGGAAACGTTTTGCGTTAATGCTGCGGCTGCAGTGCCTTGTTTTTGACGGGCTTATCCACCACCAGTCGCTCTCGCTCTGCAGCCTCCTTCCCGGCCTCCTTCCCCACTGCCCGGTGCTTCCTGGGAGCTTTTTTTTTTGCAGCAAGCAGGACCTATCGCGACAAGCAGCAGGGCGGACACTTTCCCACAGCATGCAACCCATCCATGTCTGCATGTGCGGCAGCCTCCATTTTTCTTCCTTCTTTTTTCAGATGAACGCGGGTGGAGGTGGTGGTTGGTGGTGCTTTGTATGTGCGCGCGCGCGCGTGTGTCTATGTTTGCCAAGCCCTTAGATCGCTGCTGCTCCGTCCCGGTTGAGCTCCCCGTCAAGCGCCGGCTGTTTGCTTATTTTTTTTGCCAGTTGTGTGCCTTGGCCAAGCCCGCCACTTCATGTTTGTCTTTTCGTCCGTTGGATGCTTGCCTGGGCGGACGGGCGAAGGTGGCGGCGAGCTTTGAGTTTTGCCCTGCGAAGACTGCCCGACTCAAGCAGCAGCTCCCAGGCCGAGCTCGTATGCGGCCGGCAAATGAGAGTGCGCGGCCACGACACAGCCAGGCCGTCCAGCAGCCCAAAACGGAAGCAAGACTCGGGTGCACAGCACGCTGGGCCCCGTGTCCTGGCCCAAGCCGCGGACGTCACCATCGGTGCCAAATGCCTCGGCCGTGGGGAGCATCACGCGAGGCCTGCTACAGCCTGCCGCGCGGGCGCTATGGAGAAAGAAGCAAAGGATATAAAAAGAAACCCCGGCCCCAGGCGCGCTAAGGGAGCCCGCTCAAACAAGCCCACGTCCGTGTGTGTGGGACAGCAAGGCGGGCGATTGGGCGACCCCTTTTTTCCCTTCGCCTTCCTTTTGGGGACCCGCCCATTTCTGGAGAGAGCGCGCGCGCGCGTCGTGCTTCGAAATGTCTCGGCGGTCTCCAGCGCGCGGCGCCAGGCCCTGCAGCGGCCCTGCTCACATGCATGCTGGGGGCTCACGGGCTCTGCCTCTTGTGGTCTGTCGCCATGGGCGGTCAGTCAGTCCCGGCTCCTACGTATTTTCCTCTGCGCGTCTTGGCCTCCACTCGGG